>MU226986.1:6853454-6866200 GCA_018584345.1 Thuja plicata
ACTTCCCAGCAGGCCAAAATTGCCCAAACCAACTCTCGAACTTCACTTGCCGGACCAAGGGGCTTGAAAACTATCGCCAACAAAGACAACCTAAGACCACTACTCCTACTGCTTGCAAAAGAGGGGGTCCCCATTTGCAATGGGGCGATGGTGTGAAAACCTCACAACAAGTAGTTAGATGGATTATTGGGGGATAACCACACTAGTTGTCCAATTTGCTAGGAAAGCATCCTGGGTGACACTATTGAAGATTTCTTTTATGTGAGGTGCAAGGAGTTCAACTCCTCATTTTAAAAATTCAGCTTGACGCCCATCAATGTCACTAGCTTTATCACTTGCTAATTTCTTTATTCCATGTTTGATATCATCCACTGTGAAGAGTTCCTCCAATGTATTCACTATGGGGAGAGAGTTCTCATGTATCTGTTCATAAAGTAACTTTGCATATTCTAGTCATTGAGCATCTGTAATATTGTTCTCGGTTTGTTTTCTCCTCTGCTGCAGTTCTTAACAAAACTTTTTGGGATTGTGTTTTCCAAGAGAGATTAACTCCTTCCTTCTTCCCTTTACATACTCTTTTTTTTTGCTTGAATCAATTTTGTGTACTTGATTTCTTCGCTTAAATCTTTCCCCTTTATAGATCTCTTGCACTAAATTGTCATATATGTCGAGTAGAAATGATGGAATTTGACAACACGAGTTAGTGCTAGCCATAGTTACACCGCACTGGGGGTAGGGGGACGTCGGAACGAGGGGACAAGTTTTCGGGTAGGTGGGACAGAGGGGCCTCAAATCGGGACAGCGGGGGGACCGGGGGCGTGTATATACTATATACTATACATGTGGTACTTAAAATGCTAGTTATGAAAAGATGTATAACAATATAAGACATAAAGATGTAAAGCAGTAAATTAGAATTACTAAATACTTGAACATTGCATTGGACATTGAACATTGACCAATAAAACTTTAAATACTCGAATCAGCAAATGGAAGAGTTCTATTATATAATATAATAATAGATATCAAAAGTGTGAGCATCTAATCATAAAAATGATTACATTGAGTAGCATGATATGAATATCAAAACAAGTACAAACTACAAAATCAAAATGCCAAGGCCCAAAATGTAGTGAAAGGAAAAAATGAATAGAAATGAAGCTTGATAGTGTTTTTAAGGAATATAACACAAGAGATGGGCCCCACATACCCGTAGGGTTAGAATAGAACCCATAAAACAAATAAAAAATGTTTTATTTTTTTTTAAATGCACTTTATGTAGTTGTCGTGACGAGGGACTCTTGGGCGTCCCCTCAGGGTTTGGGGACACTGATTCGTCCTCCTGTCCCCTTCGGGAATGTCGGGACGTCCCCACGTTTCCGACGGACAGCGGCGATTTGGGTGGCACCGCTAGGGACGTCGGAACATCGTCTCCACATCCCCAGTGCGTCCACGTTCCGGAAACGTTGGGAATTTTGGGGGGGGCGCATCCCCGGGGTACACTGGTGCTAGCATATTTATAAACCTTGGCCAAGGTGGTGCAATGCAAGATACATGCAACCTTCAATTCACATGAACCAAAAATACACATCCAGTCAAAAGGATCGTACTAGTTAAGGAAGAGCCTAGATTGTGTGACCGACTATGAACGATGTAGGTTCCAAACGCCAGGCTTGAATGGCAATCAGACCTAGCCCTGCATCTACACATCTCATGTAGGGTCACTACTTCCAATAGGAAGTTGTACGAAGGACCGCTAGTCAATGGTTGGGAGGTAAAGGACTTGATGATGCTCTCCCTCTCGCAGTTATACCAAGTCTTATACAAGATTTCCAGAATAAAAGAAAGAGCAATAAATCTCTCTCTCTCTCTCTCTCGTTTATGTATTCCTTGGAAAGATAAGCAGTTGATCCTATTATTCAGTTATTAACTTATTATTCAAATTCATGTGAAAGTAGTTGATCAGATAATTGGTTGATACTAATGTTCATGAGAAAGTAGTTTAATTTGTTCAATGCTCATTATTTTTGTTCACTTGAAAGTAGTTAATTCTATTATTGCTTAGTTTTAGGATTGTGTGAAAGAGAATCCATTTCCATTCCAGTTATAAATAAAAAGGAAGGCAAATATTTTAAATTATCTGTTTTATGATGTAAATTGTGATAGATTTTTATTTGTTATATTTGGGTATGTTATATTTTTTTAACATCAAAAAATATGGTTCAACAACAAGGGCATCACCTAAAATCCTCAATTGCATGGCAAGCATAGAGAATACCAGAACACCTCCGAAAACACCACAAAATATCTACAAAATAAAACTTGCAATCAAAATACCTCGAAAATTTTCATTCTTTTTGAAATCTCAGTCTAAAGTTGTGAAAACAATTGTGTTTCTTGAGGTAGTAACACACCCAAACCAGTTAAGAAGGATCTTTCACCACCGAAGCTAGTGCTTTGACAAGGGTTTTCATCCCCAATCAACTTTGGAAGAACTTCTTTGTTCACTCCAGCAGCATCCTATTACGTATGCACTCTCAATGAAGAAATGAAAGCCAAAACTCCAACTTATAGACTTTGGAGGGAATTACAGCACTTTTAAAATTCAAATATTTTATTTTCCCTCTAAAAGCTTTCAATATGTTTTTAAAAACAACTTAAGTCTCCTCCCCACATCACCTAGGCATCCAGCTTTGGGGATTAAAACATTACACTTTAGTATTTAAACGCTAAAGTGAATAATTAAATGTCATTATATAAGTGGCAAGATATTGCAGTATCAAAGATGACTGGGTTTCTCAGGTAGTGGTCCATGCAGAGGTAAAAAGCCAATGCCCAAACTCGAAATTGAATGCAATTTTAGAAGAAGTTGGGGAGTGGAGCTGAAAATTTTCCTTCTCAAGATCTCTCATTGCTATAGAAACCAAACCAAGTGGCTGACTTCTTGGCTAATCAAGGGGCACTGCTTCTGGATTTTGTTTAACTAGAAAGTAAAGATATTGATGATTCGTCAAATTCAGCCTCCGTAATTGAAAAGAAACAGCTGCTTTAAGACCTTATTGGAATAGATAGTCATTATGGCAAATAAAAAAATTGTATAGCTTAAGGTGCAATTCTATGATCATGGGAGTTTCATACGAGATGGCATGTTAGAGAATTTATGTACGCATATGGCACTTTGGTGGCTTGTCTCTAGTTTGTGCAGCTAGTGCTTCATGTGTGGCTTGGATGAAAGTTGTTGGCATTGTGTAGCAAAGTAGTTTTGTGTATTTCCTTTGTATGGCAAAGGACAAACAATCAGAGGATTCTCATTGTGATGAAGAAGCTAATATGCAGCTGGTAAAGGCTTAGGTAATGCGGGATGAACTAATACATAATTTTTTAGATCTTGTGCAATGATCATTGATGGTTTTGAAGAGAGACTAGCAAAAGCTATAGTGGATGAAGAAATTAGAGCTTCTATTTTGGCTCCCTTGGTCAAAGTAAAAGAGGAGTAAGAAGCAAACAGAGGTGATCTTTTCTATAGTAAGCCAACATATGCGCCAAGTAAAAAAGAAAAGGCATCAATAGTTGCGTATAGTACTAGAAGCAGCCATTTTGCAATCGCAAGAAGTGTATGAATTGAGGATGGATAATAAAATACTAGAGTAGTCATGTTAGGACCTACAAACAACAAAACAACATATGGTTATTACAATTTACAATGGTACATTGGAGTTATCATGTGGCTTCACAATTTACTAGGGCAATGCAGAGTGCATTGATTGTCAATGGCATCAAGGTGCAAGGAACAATGTCAATGTCAATGTCAATGTCAATGTCAAGTGTTCTTAGGGAGCAAGTATCAAGCCATGGGATGTATCGTCAAGTTGCAAAACAATGGAAGAGGCTCTGAGGGGCAGAAATTGTGCTTAGGTTCTGTTAAAATTATTGTTGGACTATGTGTTCTAATGGTAGTGTAGGGTTTGGTTTATGTTAATCTCCTAGTAAGTATGAATAACAAGATTTCACTCTACATGGTTCAAGGTAATAGTGTTTTCTTATCAATTGTTGGTTTTTGGTAGCTGTTGGTAGTTTAAGTTTGGTTTGCAAGAAAATAGGGCAGAGGACATGGTAGTTAATCACCATAAATTCGCGCTGTTCAAAATCCTATGTGGAAATTTCAAATCACTTCAATTTTTTTACAGCAGCTTACTTAGCAAGTCCCCTGCTTATAACTAAGGTTTCGTGGCCACGTGCCTTTTGTCAAGGTGTGCAGAAAGGTGTCATGCCCCACCATGAAAGCATGGTTTATACAAACTAAATTGTAGCCCTCACAAACTAATCACAACCTTAAATAGAAATTCGCCTTGGGGTAGCAAATAAATGAAAAAGGGATGGCAAGGGCCACATGAGGCCAAAAGGGATGGCATCCGCTCTTGGGCCTAGGGTAGGAGAATTTATATGGTTGGACTCCTTCAATAAACTAAATATATCATATGATTAAATTTAATGTTCCTGACCCTCCTTGAAATTATCTATGCTTTTAATGTCTCTAATAAGGAAGATCTATTTTGTGGATTATGTTTCAATGATTTCCTAACATGTTGTGGGATCTCAACCAAGTACATGAAAGATTGTGATCCCCTCAAACATGAGATATAAGATGGAGAAGATATCTTCATCTAAAAGGGGAAAGGGGAGGGAAGAGAAAAGGGAAGATGTGAATCAAGAAAGAATTAATAGAGAAGAAAATAAGAAAGTGACTCCTTCAAAAGACACAAGTTATGAAGGCTTGTAACTCTCTCAAAAGGTTGTAATTACGAAAGGTGGTGGCTCTTTCTAAGGGCAGCAATAATGAAGGGTCATGACTCTTCCAAGGGTTGTAATTATGGAAGGTTGTGACTCTTGCCAAGGAGTAGACATGATGAAGAGGTGTAACTTCTCCCTCACAATAGAAGATATAAAGGGGAAAAGGTTTCATTTGAGAAGGATCCAATGGAAATCAGTTTGGGGGAATAATATATTATTCTCAAATGCAACAATGAAAAAGGGTGACTCAATTCTCATGAAAGGTGGTGATCCCTTGACCAATAAAGTACAAAGGAGAAATCATTCCAAGCATAGATGGAACACTCGCAGAGTACTCGCAGAATTTTTGGGCCTGGCGAGTTTTTACCACTTTTACTCTAACCAAAAACTCGGCCGCAATCTAAAATCAACGTTTAAAGGAAAAAAATGATCCCGATCGATTTCCAAATACTTGCAAACTGATTTCCATCAATTTGAAGCAGATTTTAAGGTGGTTTTTGAAGAAAAAGCAGATTCCCAAGTAGGTTTTCAGACTTTCTTTCTATGTTTTTTTATAACATTTTATTTATTTTTTGTTGCATCTAGATGAATAGAAAATCATTCCTAAAATGATTTTGAGTCATTGGAACAAGATTTAACACTATTTTTGACAAGTTTTGTTGAATCTTTCACTAATTTTTTTAAGAATCTCTAGTTTTAAAAAAAAAAATCAAACCCTAATAGTTTTTTAAATTTGTTTAACTTTGAATGGTGTCTAAAATTATTTAAACTAATTTAGATAGTTTGATTATTTGCTTAACTAAAATATTAATTATCTTTTCACTTTGTATGCGTAGGTTGACAGTTAACCATTAATTCAGTATGGCAGCTTTAGGGAATGATTGGTCATTAGAACCATGCCCATCTGGATATATAGGCACCCGTCCTAAAGGTGCTAGAGATAGGACTTGGAGGTATGTCTATGAAGGAACGGACCCTAGGACGGTGATTTGCATTAAATGTGAAAAAGTAATTCATGGAGGCATAAACCGCCTTAAATACCACCTTGCAGGCATCGACAAGCATGATGCTAGGAGATGTAATAAAACCTCAGAAGAAATAAAAAGAGACATTAATGTCATACTTGCAGTTGGGGAAGAGAAAAAATTGTGAAGGGAGACGGCAAAACTAGTTATGAGAGCAGCCATAGCTGAATCTCAAGGTGCTTCAGTTGACATTGACGAAGAATAAGCGGCACTTGAGGGCATAGTGGGCTCTCGTCATGGCCCACGTATCTGCAAACTCAGCACCCCCTCGGCCACCGCTTTTGCTTCCTCTAGTAGAGTACCTGTTGCTGCATCACCATTAGAGACACAGCCTATAGGTAGTTATATTGTGCCCAGGAACACACCTGGAGCACAACCATCATTAGAGGCCAGTGGATGGAATAGGGAGGCACATGAGAAAATAGACATTGCATGTGCTGATTTTTGGTACTTCAACAACATCCCATTGAGTGTGGCAGAGAGTCCTTATTGGCTAAATTTGGTCACCGCAATGACAGTTTCAAGAAAAGGGTACAAGGACCCTTCTCGCAAGGATTTGGGTGGGAGGTTAGTAAATTTGTCCACTTGATTTCATTTTTAATTGTTTTTCTTGTTTATTAAATCAAAGTTGTGTACTAAGACCTGATTTCACTTTGTTCTTGTAGGTTGCTCACAAATGTAGTTGATAGGGCAAAAGAAGTGGTGGAGGACCAAAGAAAAGAATGTAGAAAATATGGCTACACCATTCTTTCCGATGGATGGACAGATGGCAAAAACCGCACCACTTGAAATCGGTTGATGCCTCCAATAAGGTGAAAAATGCAGAAACATTGGCTAGAATGTTGGAGCACATTGTCATGGAGGTGGGAGTAGAGAATGTGGTGCAAATCATCATAGATAATGCAGCAGCGTATGTGGCAGCAGGTATAATCCTCCAAGAAAGGGACCCCACTCTTTTTTGGACACCTTGTGCAGCACATGTCCTTGAACGTTTTTTGGAGTACATAGGAAAACTTGATTGGGTGAATCCAGTTGTGGAAGATGCAAGGAGGATCACAAAATAATAAAATATATTTAAAATCACCCTTGGGTTCTACATTTGATGAGAGAGCACACTAAAGGGAGAGATTTGGTGAGAGTGTCACAAGGTTTGCAACGATTTTCTTGACGTTGCAAAGCATTCTTGGTGCATTGACTTCTTTGAAACAAATGTTTGTGAGTCAAGCATGGCTAGACTCACCTTATTCAAAGAAGGTTGAAGGAGAGGGTGTCACATGCATAGTCTTCGACAACCATTTTGCACAAAAGGTTGCAAAGATTGTGAAGGTAACTTCAAAACTTGAATTTTTAATTATTCTTGATTTAAGTCTCATTATTAATTTGTAACTTCATTAATTAATCTTTTTGTAATTTGTATTTTTCAATTGTAGGTGTCTAAGCCCTTGGTTAGAGTTTTGGGCTTGGTAGATGGGGTTTATTTATGAGGCCATGGATAGGGCCAAGGAGTCAATAAAAAATTACTACAAGTGGGATAGACTCAAATTTGATCCCATTTGGGAAATTATTGATAAGAGGTGGAACAATCAACTCCACCAACCCATTCATGCAACAGGGTTTGGTTAGAGTTTTGGGCTTGGTAGATGGGGATCAAACCCCAATGGGGTTTATTTATGAGGCCATGGATAGGGCCAAGAAGTCTATAAAAAATTACTACAAGTGGGATAGACTCAAATTTGATCCCGTTTGGGAAATTACTGATAAGAGGTGGAACAATCAACTCCACCAACCCATTGTACTTCCTCAACCCCCGTTTTAATGAAATATCCCCTCGGGATATTTTCTCCAGACTTTTTAAACCAAAATACTTTCCAGAAATTTTAACAATAAATTGCATGCAACTGAATTCAATTAATCCAACAATTTATACTGAAAAGGACTGGAATAGAGATTCTAAAATGTAATATGAATATTGCATTTAAATCTTCAGTAGAGTAATAACAAAATATCCAATCGTAGCCACAGACTTACAGTCAGATTGGATAACCAAAAATATGAATTTGAAGCACAAAGTGAAACACCTAAGACAATGGGTTTCCGTCCACTGCCTCTAAGCTCGAGGGTTTTCGTCCTCAAACCTGCTGAAAGCCAAAGCTTCCCAAAATTCTCCAAGAGAAAAACATAACCAAACATATACCAAGCATAATCCAAATGAGCTTCTCTATATTCTTTTAAAGAGCATCTATGTGACCCTTGGTATTCCAACTGCTTGTCTCTTGGAATTCCTTTCTTTTTGTCCCTTTTTTGAATCCTCTTTTTAAAATTAAAATGATTTTAATAATTTTCATTAAGCTCCAATAAAGTCATTTTAATACTTTATTAAGTTGTCATTTTATTTCCAATGTTCCAAAAAAAAGGGACATTACAGTCCTCCCTCCTTAGAGATCGCTTGTCTTCAAGCAATCATAAATCTTCATACTAATACCAGGATCCCATATAAATCTACAAGCAGCTCTATGGCACATTCTAGAACAATTAAAATCAAAACCTGCCACTCTATGAAGCAAAATGTTCAGATGCAACTCATTCTTCAATAAGATCCCTTTTAGGGTTTAGGGTTTAGGGTTTAGGAGCAATCTCAAAAATACTGCTTCACCAATCCGTTGTCACTCTGAAAATAACAGCAGTATGCCTCAAGTTGTGTATTAAATTATTATTTATATGCTATTAATGGTTATCTTAATCTGTTTGTAAATATCCTGTAAATATTAGAATGTTTCTAAAATTTAGTTCTCTGTAGATAGAATAGAAAGTTTCTATTCTTTACGATCGTTTCCTAAGGAAACAAACATCGTTCCATTCTTTATTACATATAGATCATTCGATCTTTGTTAATAATATCGAGATTTTTACCACAATATGGAATCAGAGCAAATATCTTAATTTTTTCAAAAAATTTATAATTTCAATTCGAAATTATCTGAATCTACAATTTTCGAAATTGGTTTTGGGATCTACACATTTCGCATTGAGAAATATGTTGCTTCTACTTGAATTTGAAACCCGTCTAGGGTTTGTTGGAGTGTTTCATTCTCAAGAAATCGCAACTTTGCTATTTTCGCATTTTTTACACACCAGCGTTTTTTGTTTGCATTTCTCTGCAAATCTCGTGGTCGTCTTTTCTCTGCAACAAACCTTGTTGTTATCTGCGGCCACTGGTCTAACCGCGACAGCCTCTCCTTCTCGGCACCTGTTTTGTACAGCCACCAAGTCGTGATTTTTGCAAAACCACGACGGCCTCGTCCGCCCTACACATTTCCATGCCTTCCACCTCCTTCGGTTCGTGGTTTCAGAGGCCGTCTTTGACTTTTAAGCTGTTTTTTGTCAAAAACGAGCCCATGGATGGTGGCGCCCTACACTAAACCCACCATTTTTACAAAATCTCTGCAATTTTTTAATCTTTTTTCCAGCGGCTAGGGTTTCATTCAAAACTCTCAAATTCTAAGTCGTCTTGAAAATCTACTTGCAGATTCTTGGTGGGTTTTTCGAGAGCTCAACTGGGTTGTCGTCCGTTTTTTCTGGGTGCCTCAATTTTTGAGCCAATGGATCCAGAATTTGACAGCATATTCCTTCTGGGTTTTTTGAGTTCTCTTCTGGATACCACTTCATTTTTTCTGGGTCTTCCGACATTTCACCTCGAAGTGCGTGTCTGCTCAGTTTCTCACATTTTTCATTGAAAT
Organism: Thuja plicata; assembly: GCA_018584345.1. Lineage (NCBI taxonomy): Eukaryota > Viridiplantae > Streptophyta > Pinopsida > Cupressales > Cupressaceae > Thuja > Thuja plicata. The sequence goes on from MU226986.1 coordinate 6,863,008, forward strand.
TTGTGTCGTGGCATCACTCGCCGGTCTTCTGCTCGAGGGAAATCAGAAATTCAATGGTGGGAACTATAGCACGTGGAAGCAATGGATGCTAACCATCTTCGAATATCGCAGCAGCGATCAGGTGGTTCTGGGTACTATTAAGCGTCCGACTACAATTGGTCCTGATCAGGTTTCCTATGACCAGCAGAATCGGGAAGGAGTCATGTTTCTCAAACTACAAGTGGCTGATGATCAGCTCCCTCAGATTCCATCCGGCAAAACAGCTGCCAAGATATGGGAGCATCTCAAAACCCTACATGAGACTTCAGATAAAAGCAAGGCTTTCTTTCTCAAAAACACTCTGATTTCTATTGTCATGGATGAGCGAAAATCGCTCTAGGATCACCTGAATCGGATTCAGAAAATTTGTGATCAGTTGCTTGCCATTGGACGCAAGATGGAGGAAGAGGACATTGTGGTAATCAATCTCAAAAGTTTACCCAGGTCCTACGATCATTTTATCAAGACTCTCAGCATCACTTCTACAGGTGTTGATCTGGAATTAACCGATTTGTGCACAATTCTGCTTCAGCAAGATCAATGGAAACAACAGTTTGATAGCAATTCCAAATCCACCTCCACCGAACAAGCCTTTGTTGCTAAATCCTTTCAGAAGGATAAGAGCAAGTCTCATTCTCAGCAGTCTTCTCAGCAGAGGCCCTCTGCTCCAGCATAAGAAGGCTACAAGAAAAAGAACATTCAATGCAACTACTGCCACAAGTATGGTCACATGAAGGTTGAATGTCGGAAACGCTTAGCTGCCCTATCTAAGCAATCTGGTTCGCAGCCCAAAGCGAACAGCGCATAGCACACTGAGCAGACAAAATCTGCCTTTTACGCCTTCATGGCTAAAAGACCAGCAGATCATGTCAAGTCGTTTGCCTAGTACATTGATTCAGGTGCCTCTCGTCATTTCACCCACCGCAAAGATTGGTTCGCTGACTACTAGCCTTATTCAGATTCTGTTATTTTTGGTGGTGGGGAAGAGTACACAGTTGTCGGCAAAGGCAACATTCAGATTTAGTCTGCTGGGAGGAATCTCATTTTCCTCGATGTGTACCACGTTCCAGGGATGGAACTAAATCTACTCTCAGTCAGCCAGATGCTGCGACATTCTCCGCGGCTGGATATCACCTTCAGTTCACATCAGTGCACCATCACTAATCGGGAGACTCAGTTTGTTGTTGCAGTTGGTCTTGAGGATCATGGTATTTTCAAACTTGCAGATTACGGTACTTCTCAGGACCTTGCTATGACTGCTCGGCAGTCTTCTGTCAGTACACTTTGGCATCAGCGTTATGGGCACTTAAATGTGCGTTCTCTCTCTCAACTTGCTCGTGACAGGCTTGCCCTCGGTTTCCCAGAGATTCAGACTCAGCATCTTGGAGTTTGTGATGCATACCAGGCTGGGAAGCAACATCGCACACCTTTTCCTATTGGCAATTCATGGCGGGCTTCTCAGGTACATCAGCTTGTTCATGCAGACATCTACAGCCCTATGTTCACTCCCTCTGTTCTTGGGTCCAGGTATTTTCTGTTGTTTGTTGATGATTTCAATAGAAAAATGTGGGTCTATTTTCTTAAAAAGAAATCTGAAGCATTTACTGTATTTCAGAAGTTTAAACCTCTAGTTGAAAGAGTCTAGGAAATCTATTATTGCTCTTAGGACAGATAATGGGGGGGGAATTTTGTTCTAATGAATTCTCTAGCTTTTGTGATCTTCATGGCATCAAGCGCCAGTTAACCACACCCCACACATCACGAGCAAGCCCGACAACTTTGTTTGTTGATAACAAAGGCATTATCAAGTTAGCACGGAATCCAGTCTTCCATGAAAGAACCAAGCATGTAGATATTCATTGTCACTATATTCGGCAATTGGTTGAAGACGGGACAATACATTTGCAGTATGTTCCTACAGCAGATCAGACTACAGACATTCTCACCAAGCCTCTTTGTCCAAACAAATTTTCCAAATTCAAAGGACAGCTTGGTGTAGTGGATAGATTAACCATTAAGGGAGGGTATTGAATTATTATTTATATGTTATTAATGGTTATCTTAATCTATTTGTAAATATCCAGTAAATATTAGAATGTTTCTAATATTTAGTTCTATGTAGATAGAATAGAAAGTTTCTATTCTTTACAATCGTTTCCTAAGGAAACATCGTTCTATTCTTTTGTACATATAGATCATTCGATCTCTGTTAATAATATCGAGATTTTTACCACAATACTGTGAAGCAACTCATCGTGATCCATTATAAACAGAGCACTGATCTTGTCAACAATCGGATCTCCTAGTTGCATGCAATACACTTGAGTAAAGGTTACACACCAAGTTTATATGGGGAAAAATGAACCAACGTGACAATGTTTAATACATTACTGCTAGGATGCCGGTTCGGGTTCGAATTCAAGTTCGAGTTCGAAGAACTGGCTCGCCGGTTCGCCAAAATTTTGAAAAGGGGTTTGGGTTCGGGTTCATTAGTACAAAAATATGTAATTTTATTTTTTATATATATACATATTTTGATATTTATGCAGCCTAGAAGCATGAGTTAAGATTAGAATGTCACATAGTATCATAAAAAGTAAACATTTAAACAATAAAAACACTTGTAAATTTGTAATCATACAATCATGAATCCATGATCATACCATCATATACTTCAAGTTCAAGTTCAACATCAAAGATTCAAAACATCTAAATTAAATCAGAACATCAGTTCAAGTATCATTGATTCAAGTTCAACTAATGGATTCAAAATTTATTGATATTCAATGTTCATTATTTTATTCAGATTCTTCAACATCTTCTTCTTCTTCTTCTTCTTCATGTTCTTCTTCTTCTTCATTGGCATTAGTTGACTCACAAATAGAGCTAAGGCCAATGGGGTCAACTGCACTAATAATAGTATTTGCTTCAAAATCTCCACATTCCTCAAGTGCAAGCTGAGATGTGGACGCATCCAAGTCCGCAAGCTCTGCATTTATATCCCACCTCTTCGTCTCCTCTTCATTGTATTCTTTAGTCTTGTGAGAGACAAGACGCAAGTTGTAATGCACAAATACCAAGTTCTCCGCTCTTTTAGATTGCAACCTATTGCACTTCAATGAGTGGATGAACGAATATGTGCTCCAATTTCTTT
>MU226986.1:6867631-6896885 GCA_018584345.1 Thuja plicata
ATCTGAAACAATGGATACTCCTGACTCAATCCATGAATCCCTTATGGGCTTCAATTGATCATCAAGCGCCTTTACCTCTTGATCCAACAAGGTGGTTCGTACTTTCTCATAACCAGGGCCCTTATACCCCTTGGAGCTTCATTGGCACTTTTCAACATCTGCTTCCAATATGGAGAGCAAACAACACTAAAAGGCAGCCCATTTGCATACAAGCATCTTGCCACATCCATGTCGGCAAGTTCTGGACTCTGATTTTGAAATGCAGTTTCTAGTGGTCCCTTTCTTCTAAGTGTGTTTGTAGGGGGTGCTTCACTTTCAGTGCCAGTTGAGGTAGTAAAAAAGGGGTGATCTTCTATCACAACATCTACAGAGTGGGGTTGCATTCCCTTTGCTTTTTTTTACTTTTACTACTATTGGCTACAACTTCTCTACGTTCTCTCTCTTCTGTTGCCTCATGCTCTGCAATATGTTGTAATACTGTTGCATTTGGTATAGGTGCATTTTTTTTTCCAGGGCATTTCTTGACTCCTCTTCCAGGTAATCCACACAAATGACTTGCCACACGATAATATGAACTATTCCTTACTGCATCACAACACCGACATTTCCAACGGAATCCACCACCTCCGGGAAGGGCACTTAGAATATCAACATACTTCCACAAAGGAGAATCAGAAGGGGGTTCTACTATTGAGTCAATATTGCGGTTGCCTACTGAGGAAGAGGTAGATGCCATTGTAGTTCCTTTTCCTATGGTTGTATACATATTCAATATAATAATAAAACAAGAGAATGAAAATTTATGGAAAATAATGGACAATGAAAGAGAAATGAAAATAAAATAAAATGCTTAAACAAAAACAAAAACTTGAAGCAAATGGAACAAGAACTTACCTCTTCCACTCATTGTAAGCTTGCAAAGGTGTAGAAATGAGGCACAATCACTTGAAGAAGGTCCACAAATCAAGCTTTCAACTCCTCCTTGCACAACCAAGCTCTTGCTCAACCGCCTATTTCCTCTTGCTCAAGACCAAATAACCTGTTTGCACACCACAAATGAGAATTAGAAGTAAAAAAATGCCTTTAAACTCATCTTTTTAGGGTTGTGGACGCCAAATTTTAATAAATTATGCCATAAAAAAACGTGTTAAGTGAAACCGCGGGCGAAATTCGTCACAAATTCGCCCCAAATTCATTTTTTTTGGCAAAATTCGCCCATGTTCAAACCATCTCAACCCAGGTTTGAACTTGGTCTTAAAAAATCGAACCCTGCCCGAAATTCTCAGACCCCCAGTGGAACCGGACCCGTACCTCGAACTGGTTCGAATTTATCCGGGTCCGGGGGGGCAGGGGCCGAACCCGGTATCCTAGCATTATTGTGTGGGTTGTGCACTAGGAGTATTATGAGGAACAAAGAACCCAAGTGACTACATCTAAAGCATTCAAGTTAAGGTTGTGCATTGAGAGTAGGATAGGGAACAAAGAACCCATGTGATTGTGTCTAACTAGAACCATCTCAAAAAGATGCGCCTGTGTCTATGGCCAAGAGAAGAGCTCACTGCAGGGAATCTTTCACTCGAGAGGGTAATTTGTCACAACTACAATCGACTCAATTGCCTTGTTCTATTCTAATTTCTTCTTGTACAAAACAAAGACAATCTTCATCTACCACATAATATTTGATTCCGTTGAATTACATAGTTGCACATCTTAGTCAGGGATAAATGCAAGCATGTTTGAGGCAATTGATGTCTACACTCATGTAATTCGAATGTAAGGGCTTATATACATATGTGTGTGTATACATATACCTAGGGTGTAAGCCTTCAATAATAAAGAAGCTGATTTACAAATTAATAGTTTCACAATTGCTAACTGCTTGAAAGACCTCGAATATTTATACCATGTCAGCTTTGTTAGCTAAAAAGTATCACACTGAAGCAAACAAAATGCCACACACATAAAAGTAAATAATGTATCTCAAACTAAGTCAAGAGAATGGTCTATATCCTTAGTATTATTCCATGTGGCACTATCCATAAGAACGTAATTTGTCCAATGAATATACAAGGTGCAATTAACAATCATAAGAAAAATGTAAATATTGATGCTCAAAATACAAGACAATTTACCCTGAGAAACCCTTTTAGGACAAAAAAACAGAAAAAACAACACTCACTATATTAACTCAACCATTTACAAGAGAATAAGATATTTTGCAATCATAAATTTCCTCGCCTACACTCCCCTTACCATGGCAAGGTGTATAATCTGTAAAGGGTGTAAAATATGCAATGTATACAACATAATTGAAAAACTAGGATTCAACAATAACTCAGCTGACCCAAAAAAATTAAAAACTTAGGACTCAGCAAATTTTCTGAACATAAAAAAGCACATTGAATTGTAAAAATATTCTTCAAACATGCATATTACTGAAGTTAAGGAACACTGATCTCCTTCATGTATAGATCAAAATTAAATTTCAATACACATCATAGACCAAAAAAAGAATTCAAGTCATATCAACTTCAAGTTTCAAAATAAAGAAAATATTTCAAATTATAAATTTCTTGTACAACCAAAGCTCAGAAAAGTCAGCTGGCACTGTGTGGGTGTCCTTGAACTAGCTGGTATAGCTTAAAATTCAACACTAAGGTGACATCAATTCTAGTCCCTGTAATTGTCTTATTAAATAAGACTCCACAATTTTCTGCAAGTATCAAACCTAAGGAATTAATCATTCTCCATGGTTGATATGGCCCGTGTGATATGCAAAGCCCGATGGACTCAGAAATAAAGCAGCAATCTGTTTGAAGGTAGAACCCATTAGAGCGGCGATCTCATGAAGGTTGTTAAGGGCCGATCTCATCAAGACAATGACCATTGTTTACAAACAGCAATATGTTTGGAAGCCATTAGTTAAGAAATGAAAAGGCGCCTCTCCACAAAGACCATAACCACAGGATGAGACATGTCCCTCCCATTCCAAGAGGGGAGATATAAATATATCTGAGGAATCGACCCCAAGGGATCATCACCAGCAGCAAAAGAAATATATATACTCAGCAATAGCATTGATCAAACAGCAGAAGCACCTCAATAATAAGAAGATACAGTAGCACATAGAGACAGTAGCACATAGAGCCGAAGGACTTATCTATATCTTCTAATTATTGCAGTATGAAAGCATAGATTCACATATGCAATTATAGCTATATATAAATGGAATACATAATGCTTATATCTGATTATATACAATAATGAATACTTGAATTTAATGTCTATATATTAAATATGGAATTTGCAATAATTGGTCTTGTTGAGGGAAGTAACAAAGTGCAAGGAGGGAGAACAGTGAAGGATTCCCGCTAGGTATGGAACCTCGTAAAGATGGTTAAGGACCACATGGGCACCTCAAGATGATGGTTAAAAACTATCAGGTAAGTACAAAAACTATCACGTAAGTACCACATGAGGCCAAGGAGGCTAAGGTCCTGCCTTGGACCTAGGGTTGAGGGCCAAGGACACCCTATTGCAGCTCCCCTACTAGCCCACATTGATCAATTGTTGAAGTGAGTGAATCATAAGAGGCGAGAGGTTGACATGAGAGAGGAGAATGGCGCAAAGCCCTCACTAGGTACACCACCTCATGATGATTGCTAAGGACCATCAGATAAGGACCTCATGAGGCCATAGAGGATTGGGCCTATGATAAAGGATACTTGGGACACTTCATCATGTCTTCCAATATAACCCTTGTTATAGTTGGGCTCCCATGTATTCATTAAGCTTTGTTGTGCAGATTCGTATGTATATTTCCTAACCCTAGAATTGGATGTATTTAATGAATTATACCTACGTTATTATCTAATCTGGTTGCAGGTTTCCAAAACAGGCTTATCCCGTCTTATTTTTGAGAGAAAAGATTATATCTCTAACTATGTTTTGCTATTTGCTTCACTTGGATTTGTAAATTTAGGGGAATGTATAAAGTCGACCAAGAAGGGGACATCACAGTCCCATGGCAATAAACTAAAAAAAGTTTAAAATAATGAAGATAATATTCTTTACAATAATAATCCTCGGTTATTTATTACACGCTTTACAATTATTTAGAGCTTTCCAAGAAAGAAATTGATGGCATAATGCCATTTAATAAAATAGAGACTTTATTTGACATAAAAAATGATGACTCTAATTAGCTGCTCTAATCAGGGAAAGAAAAAAGGACAATAATGAAAGCTGCCAATATGAGTACATGAACCATAGCTGTAAGCTAAGCCATCCCCAGCAAAAGTGAAAACATTCAAAGCCAAATGTGGTCAGATTGAAGGAAGAATGCAGATAAAGGCTATGTTACCAGATTCTTCCAGCCAAAATTCCGGTCCAGCCAAAATTCTGGTCCAGATGCAGTCCGTCCAAAATTCGCCCTGGGTCCTGCAAATTCGTTGTGGGTTCGCAATGAAGGAATCGGGCAGAATTTACAAGAATTTTGAGCGAATTTGTGCATGAGCGACAGAACCCAGGAGGAATTGGACCACTTTCAGTCATTGTTTTTACTTTTTTAAAGTATTTTTTGACTATTTTGGTCAATTCGACCCTCCAACCCTAAAATAGACCACTAAAAAGCCAATAAGGTAAAACATATCTCATTTGTGCACATACTCCCTCATCCACTCAATAAAACGCAATAGACTACATTCCAAGGTGGAAGACTTGGTCTATGTGCATTCAAGCTTGAGGCTCCCAACACACAAAGACAATACCTACAAAAAAGGGGAGGCAAAGCATCGGGATGTTGAACCAGAGCGTGCCGAGTTGGATGATTCAATTGCCCGCCTTGATGCACTTGCAGTTGAAGATGATGATCATGAGTAATCACGAGCTGCCTAGTGATAATGAGGCTGCTTCTAAGGCTGAGATTGCTACTGCTAGTACCGATGCCAGCGGCACTGTTTGTGCTTCTAATTTGCCACAGCAGGAGGAGGATGATATGTTTGATGACTTTTGATGATATTTGATCAGTGATGGCTGATTGTTAATGTTGGTATTATTATTTTTGAACTGAAACATTGATATGGTGGTGTATTTTGGCCTTTTGCTATGTCATTTGGACTAAAACATTCATATATATGTTGGTGTATTTTGCTATATTGCTTTACTATTAGCATAGTGGTGCATGAACTTATTTGCTTCTGCATATGTGTGTGTGTGTGTGTGTGTCTACAGACGAACCCAAAACAAACCTAACCCACCCCAAAAAAAAATTGAGCAAATCTCGAACCCAAATCCGAACCTGAACCGGGACCGGTAGCTTAGGATAAAGGAGTTATATACACAGCATGGCACAGACAAAACATCTGCACAGTTTTTGAAGGGGGTAGATAAGGATTCTAGGGCAATAGTAGAGAGAGGCCTGCGGTGACACTGTGGCCACAAGACTTGAGAAGATTACCAAACAAGTTTTATTTTTTATGCACAATCATATTGCAAAACTGTGGGCAATTTTTAGCCATCTTGGTCTGCTAAAATCCTCACTTCTATCTTCTCTTGCGTTCTTACCCTAATGATGGATCATGGTGTTTGATCCAAAATGTTGGCAATAAAAACTCTACATGGTCCAATCCAGAAATATATTGGCTATAAAATTTTCCTGTGATTTTTGCAAGTTCTTGAGAAAAACTCATCTGTTACTCAACCAGTTTTTGAGCAAGTTAATTGCGAGCCAGATTGACTCACAAGTAGTTATGAGTTTATAAGTAATTGGAAAAGTTTTCAACTATGGCATGCAAAACATATCCAATGCAGCACCTGTCAAAAAACAATATAAATGTGTCAAAGAATTGCAACCTATGTCCATTCTTAAAGTATCTTATGCAGCTAACTGGCATGGTTCGGTCATTTCATTTTACCGTACACAACGTATCTGTACATTATATGTTAGGAACTTAGGATAAACTTCATTAAGTAAAAAAGAGGCATCTGTACTCAGTCAGGTATGATTGCAGCATGACTTTAGCATGATCATCCACTGCTGGAAGCCTCACCTCGCAATATAATAACAATATGCCAACTTGAGATAAAAGGATTCTATGTAATTTGGTTTCCCTTCCAGGAAAAACAAAATGATTGCCTTATAAAACAAACTCCTCTGATCTGGCTGCTAGATTAAGACGGCACACACAATATTTACACACCTCTAAACATACAAAGCAAACAAATAGTGCACAGGGCAGTTGGAGCATGCTAACCGAGGTAATTCCATTATTTACAACATAACACAATCATACAGATGAAGGAAATAAAGAATGTCAGATAGGGTCCCGCAATGAAAATTGAGGAATACTGACGTTGTTTGAGTCATTATATACAGGAGGAAAGGTTCATCGAGGATTACTGACTTTGTTTATGTCATTATATACAGGAAGAAAGGTTCATCGCAAGCGCAGATTGACTAATACCTTTTCAATGCGAAATGAGCCAAAAGGATATATACTTCCAATCAGTCCTTCCCGATATTAGTATTTGCAAAAGCAGTCCATGAATTAGAGCAAAAAGGCCATTTTTCGTATTCTCTTTACTGGATGTATCATGTAAGTATTTTTTAGGTTTCGCAATATATATATTTTTTATAATGGATCACTGTTAGATTTTTTAGATTCCTTTCATTTCTTGTTTTTTTTCTAGAACGAACGTGAGGGCAGATCTCCCAGTCCATAGGAAGCTTCACTTTTGTATCATAGAGCCATTTGAAACTTGTAAGCAAAAGTGCTTCACTGGGGAAAAGATATTTCTGTTAAGTTTAATCTTCAGCAACGAATAGCTAATATATAGGTTAGAAGATAGTGCAGAGACTTGACGCAATGATTTCAAGAATAGTGCTTTACCAGTTATACAGTTGTATTTGCTTTTAGGTTTTGATGTTGTTTGCAGTATGCTTAAGTTATATATAGCAGCCACTATTTTACATGTACTCTCACAATTTGCTTTGTTTTTGTCAGATTTAAAAGAACGTTAGTAAGAACTTTTAGTACATGTGACTTGCTAAATAGGACTATTGTATAATGATTTTGGTTAATTAAGCAAAATTCGTTTTTAACCGGAAAAAAGAGGAAGTGTAATATCCTAGTGCAAAGAATTGACCTCTTTCTTGAGAGCTTCTTCTCTTGCACAATAAGCTCCACTCGTCTGGATATGATCAGGGGATGCTGTGAGTTTGTTGCCTTCCTCTTTCGCTGTGCTCAGCAAAACAGCAGTATTGCTATTGTTGTTATTATTATTGATAATCTTCTCTTGTTTGACATTGACAGTGTCGGACTCCACAATTGGCTCTGTTTTTACATTAACAGTGGCAGCAGCAGTAGCAGCAGCACCTACTTCCGTCTTAGGCTTGAGAATTCTTGAATTAGAATTAGCTGGGCCATTTTCCAATCGAGCAGCTGTAAAAGCGTGCATGGAATCCTCCTCGTCTTCCTCCATTTCTTCGTCGTCTGAGACATCATTGCCATTGTCGTCGTCGTCGTCGTCGTCATTGTCCCCTTCTACTTCGTCTTCTTCATCGTCCTCCTCATCATCATCTTCCTCATCGTCGTCAGGACCATCTGTGTTGCCAGCGCTCATACTGTCCAGCTGCGAATGAGAATGAGAGTGAGAATGGATGCCACCGCCGGTGAGATTATCGTCTTCGTCATTAGAGGTGAGGGCGCCGTCTCTGCTCTCTGAGAGTGAAGACATGCCCAGAGGATGCCCAAGGCTAAGGTTATGGCCATGGTTATGATTGTGGTTATGGTTAAGGTTCGAATAAATGTTGAGATGGGGCATATTGAGGGGAAACATCGGCAAGGAAGAAGATGCGGCATGGTCTTCGTTGCGGCTGTGACTGTGGCTGTGGCTGTGACTCTGGTTGCGCTTGCGTTTGTGGGAGGAGCTCGATACAGAGAGCGAGGCAGAGTGTGACGGTGACGGCGAAGGGTTTGGAGAGTGTGAGCTTCGTGAAAACCCTCCCTGCCCCGCAAAATGTCCCTCCATTGCACTTCAATTTGCCCACTCAATCCCTGATCCTCTCTTCTCTATATGCCAAGCATTTGTTTGCCATCATCAAAATTCTCTCCTCTATCAATGGAAAAAAAATGTCTGTGAAACATGTTATTTTAAATGACGAAAAAAGTGAATATCGATCCAGGTCTGCCACACTTGCGAAATACAGAGGTGGGAGTTTTAATCTTGTAATATCTGGTATCTATTTCTTTTCTCATCTTCAGTCTTCTCTTTAAAAGTTTAAGTCTATTTGTTTTTTGTTTCTGTGAAGAAAACTATAGTTAAGGCCTATTTTAACTCTAGTTATTAATGACAATAAAAATTAACAATTCAAAATTCAAAAAATTGATGGAAATTTTTTAATTAAAAATATTAAGAAAATTATTAAATTTCAATTTAATTGATTCTTAAATTATATTTGAGTAGGATTTTTTGAATTAAAAGTTAGCATTTGAAATATAGATATAACATTTGGATATTCTATAATGTAATGACATTTTATTTCTATCAATTATGAAGTGTGAAAATAGTTTAGAATTTAAGATATTGCCTATATGTTGGTCTCACACTTAGATGATGCATGCTAGCTTTTAACTAATTTATTAATATTGTTTTATCTCCATTCTTATATAATCTTTTTTTTCATGGTCACGTGTAAGATTGAACTAGCCCTCTCTCTTGCACATCTTTTAATTTTCACATTGGTGTTTACGAAACTCAAGTGTATGTAGTTCTAACTAATATGGTAAAAATATATATATAGAAAAGAAGCAAATAGTATATTGAATGTTCAAGTTAATTCTAACTATTTGTAATGGCAAAATTAGCATGCCTATGTTAATCCCAATATTCTTTTGGGCTCATTTTCACGGAATGGTTTTGTACAGTGCAGTGACAACAAAAACATGATTAATCCTGAGTGTTCAACGTCCAGTTGCGACAATTTGTCCTCATAACTAAAAGCAAAGATCATGTATTCTCTATCCTCTTGCAACCATGCACATTTTTTCTATCCACTCCTAAACATATATAAAGTTAATAAAAAAGAGAACAAATTATTAATTTTACTTTTTAAATTTGAATAAATGATGTAAAATTTAAACAACAATATATCACATGTACAAAAATTAGACAAGCATATTTGTTATCTCCCAAAACACTCTATGTGGTACCACTTGACTATTTCTTGATGATGTGTCTTGGACCATTCAACAACATCATGTGCATCTTTTATACGAACTCCCTAATAATTCATTTGATACTTTCGAAGAGCACGTTTGATGCAAGCTCCATCACCATCATGTTCACCCTTTCCATGTCCACTCTCAAAGAAGCTCCAAACATGTGGTATATTTCATTACGATGATATCTACATAAAGCATTAAATGGCCTAGATGATTTGAATTATGCTGCACAACCATCTGACCAAACAAAATATTTATATATTTTTATGTCCCTTTTCTTTCAAATTCGCAAAAAAATTCTTGAAGTAGTGCTCCACACAATGAGTGACATGCTCCTTATCATCACTAATATAAAAGTGATATTCTTTCTTAATGACCCGTGCTTCAAATGTTAATGGTGCATGTCGATAACACACATTTACCATAATAGTAATCTGCTCTAAAAAATAGTATTCTGATTGAATGGTCATTTGATGATGGAATAGTTTTCTGCAAAATCAACAACTGATAGGATAGTTCCACTTGGGAGATTGTCTCTCAGTGTTTGGAATTGTTGTGTTTTCCACTTAGAAAAAAAATGTGATGTATCTAGGGTTGAATCAATTTTTGAAAATTCTCCATGAATGATCCAATAGGTATCTCCTCTTCAACATATTCTAATCTCTTGGATTCTTTCCCAAATTTTGTTTCATTCCTTACGTATTTGTAACGCTTATATTTTACCATCTTTGTCACATCAATGTCTTCATTTTTGAAAGGGAAAAGAACCAAATCACCACATGTATTACAAATTCCTTTTATGCAATTTATTTGACCAGTTGCATCATCTATTTTATCACATAAAATGGATTATATGAACTCACTACGTCTACTAGGAGGAGCATTTTGAAAAGCATGTGTGTTTTAAGCAATCTTTCAAAAAACCTAATAGTAGAGTTCAAATTCAATATGATAATGAAAACAACAAGTTTCAAATACCTTTTTTGTCCTCACATAATATGGCTTCAATCTTTCAAACAATGTTTTCCCAATCTTTATATTAGGATTTGAATTGCAAAAGGACACATACATTTAATGTTGTGTTATATCCAACCAATGTTTTCTATGTAATTCATATTCGTTAGGTCTAGTTCTATGTCTGATAACATATCTATTGTTTGATGAAGGACAAGTATTATCATTCTAAAATGATATCATAAAATTCTTAATTTCATCATCTGTCCTATCAAAACAAGGATCTCTACACATAACTGTGCAATTGCCTTCCAAGGTACTATCATCTAAAAGCATTCTCTTTTTAACATATAGTGAAACCAATTTCCTACTAAAACCAATCTTAGATGAAACTGAAGATATTTATCTTTTTCGATGCATAGTGTTACCTACAATGGATGTCAACATCACTCTTCTTGTAATGACCTTATCTTTAGATCGAGATAGCTTCCCTACAGTGTCCAAACCTTTTTTCAAATTTTGAACCATATCATCTTGCGTCGTATAATTTTTCCTCATTTTTGATGATGTGTTTATACCCAACAATTTTAATGGCTCTTGCAACTTTTTATTTAGAAGTACAATTGAAAGCAATTGAGCTTGTTCAAGTGTTTCAAGATTATCAAATTTAGTCATTATTTCCATTTCTATCTTATTCATTGACCTCTTCTTAGCGTAACAAGTTTGTTCAACAAGGGATCTCAAGCTGTCCACATCCATTTCAAGTAAATTATCTAGCTTTCTATAATTATTTTTTCTCTTTAAAATTCTAGATAGCTTTATATGTTCATCCATACCAGTAGGAGGAATTGATCTTGACCCTTCTCCAACATTCATTTCTTGAGCTTCTGAGGAAGTGATCCTGACCCTTCTCCAATATCTATTACTTGAGCTTCAGTAGGAATTGATCATGACCCTTATCCAATATCCATTGCTTGAGCTTATGTACGAATTGTTCCTGACCCTTCTCCTTGTACTTATTGATTGCAAGATACCAAAAAAAAAAAAAAAAACTTGATTAGAAAAAACTAAAAAAAGAGACATGTATAAAAAGGACATGTGTGAATAGAGTTAAACAAATTAAAATTAGAGTAAAAATAATAAAGACAGACTTAAATCTAGAGTAAAAAGACTAAAGAAAGACCTAAATCTAGAGTAAAAAGACTATATATATTAAGGGGATGGGGAAGTGAAAGGAAATGAATAAAGTAAAAATACATTTAAATAGAGTATATGTAGAGAGAGAGAAGGGGTGAATCAAACAAAATCAAACTTAAATACTTAAAACTTAGCTCACTGATTCACTCAATAGAACTGAATACAATACTAACCAACTCACCAAATAACTTAAACAACCATACATCTCATAATATGCAAATCAATCACTTGGAGTCAGATAACACTAGATTTAATGAGGAAACCCAATATGGGAAAAACCTCTATGGGAATTGTGACCCACAAAAACAATGTACCCTTCTAAAGTACACACGGTTAAGAACTTATCATGCTAAAGATTACAAACACATTTGCTAGATGTGACCTTGTTAAGGGATTTGCCTCAGATCTATTAAGATCTTCACCCTGTTAGGAGTGGCCTTGTTAGAGGTCTTTAAACACTCTTTTGGAATGTCACCTACTTCTAGGATTTACATATAGGACTATTAAATCCACTTGGTTAAGAGATTTTTCTCTGTTACAAATGCTAATAAGCAACAGTAAAAATTTGATCTGTAAATATAGAAACTACCTTTTGCTTGGGTCAAATCCTTTATGCTCATGTGAATACTAGCATCACATACTCCATTTGTCTCTGCTCTAGACTGTAGATTCTACTCTTTTGCTTCTTTGTTCTGCTCGGTAACTCTATTCTTTAGCTTCTTCTACTTCTTAATTCAACTCGCCAACATCTCTTCTCTTTTTAGTTCTCGTCCTTTATATAGACAAACTTTTGCCTCTTAATCTCCTTGCTTAAGTTTTCCATCATTTGCACTCAGTTGTTCGATCATCTTCTTCACAAATCTCGGCTTGGTAAACCGTTTATCTTTTACCTCTTAACTTGAACTTTTTCTTGGAACTCTAATAATCAGGTTTAACCACTTAATCTTTGCCTTAGATCTTCACAGTGAATTTTCTCACTTGTAGATCTTCTAACAAACTTCCTTTAATTCTTATAAACATCTAGATCATCATAAATTCATATTAAATTCGATCTTATCATCATTCTTAATCAATATCCTATACTCGGTAACTTGTTTTGCAACTCAGTAACTAACTTCGTTCACCACTCGGATCCTAACTCATTCTCGGTGCTCGGTTACAACTTAATAACACAACTCTATACTGACTAAATCTATCTAGCTCTGTAGAGTAACTCTTTTTAGTCATAACTTAACTCTTTATAGTCTCTAACTTAATCAATCAAATGTACTGACTTGATAACATAAAATATATAGTAGCAAATAACTATATCAACATTACTTCATCATTGTCTGATCTGTATGTGTCACCCATTCAATTTATCCTTCTTATGATATGGTAACTTAACATAGATCAGTAATCAATTGCTTGATATCAATGACAAAAAAAACAACTGATCTAACCATTTCTACAAACATGTATACCTATTATCACTCTGTCTTCATCATCTCCATCAGTTGATTAACAATATCCCTCTTTGAAATTGATGGCAACACTATAGTATTATTATAGAAATTGATGATGGCAATTCTCAATACTGTCAATCTCTGTCATTACTCCCTCTAAGTTGATAGTTTTGTTTCTGATCATCAAACTATTCTCCCTCTTAGATAAATCTTCTCATATTGTAGCATACATTCTAATTCTCCTTCATGATTAAATAGTAGCAATTCATTCTCTTCCTCTTCATCAATATCTCCCTTACGGATAATGTCATCAATTCATTCTCTCCCTCTTTGATAACAATGGCAAAAAGTCATACTCCTGAAAACTTGTTTCAGCAATGGATTATACCTTAGATGTACAAATATTCATTGCATAAAAAATCTCCACACAACTTTAGGAATCACCTAAAGTGTGTCATACTAACATCAATTCAAGAATATATATTCTAATAAAGTATAGAATTGATGTAGCATACCTCATGCTCCTTAATGAATATTGGATAGGGGAAGAACCCCTAGTTTACCTCTAAGATACTCAAAAGCATCCTTTGGTAGTGGCTTTGTAAAGATATTAGCCAATTGTTCCTTTGAATTCACATAGTCTAATACCATCTCTTGAACTTGTTCTCTCAAGTAGTGCTACTTGATAGAAATGTGCTTGGTCTTTGAATGCATAACCAGGTTCTTTGATATGTTGATAGCACTTGTGTTGTCACAAAAAATAGTTATAGGATATGAGATAATCTCTTGAATACCTTCAAGTAGTTGTTTGATCCAAACAATGTTCACATAATTAATGGCAACAACAACATATTTTGCCTCGGCAATTGACTGTGAAATGAAACTCTGCTTCTTGCTTACCCATGTGACCAATCTTTCACCTAGAAATAATGCTCCTCCACTAGTACTTTTCCTTTCATCAATATTTCCAGCCAAATCTGCATCAGTGTAGACTTGAAGATCAAAAGTACCTCCTTTCTTGTACAATAAACCAAAATCTTCAGCACCTTTCAGATATCTAAAGATTCTCTTAACTGTAAACATATGTGTTTCCTTAGTATTATCTAAAGAAGAAAATCTTGCAACAATCCCAACATCGTGTTCTATATCAAGTTTGTTGTGAACAACATACTGCAATTTACCAATCATGGATCGATAGAGAGTATTATCCACCTCTTGTATCTCATCTTCTTTCGACAATTTACATCCTTTGACCAATGGTGTTCCAACATGCTTGGAATCTTCCATACCAAAAGTTTTGAGGATCTCTTTGATATACTTATCTTGTGTAATATAGATCTCTTCTGCAACTTGATGTATCTATAGACCTAGAAAGAACTTAATCTCTCCAATCATTGGCATTTCAAATTCTATTCTGATTTCATCAGCAAATGCATTTCATAAGGTGTTATCGCCTCCAAAAATAATATCATCAACAAAAATTTCAGCAATCAAAACCTTGTTGTCACTGTCACACTTCAAGTAAACATTACTACTATCACTTTTTCTTTGAAATCCTATTTTGATTAGATAAGAGTGCAATCTCTCATACCATGCTTGAGGTGCTTGCTTCAAACTATAAAGATATTTGTGTAATTTACATACCTTGTTATTCTTTGTGCTCTCAATGAATCCTTCGGGCTTCTCAATGTAAACTTCTTCTTCCAGTATCTCATTCAGAAATGCAGACTTGACATCCATTTGATAAAATTTGAATCCTTTGTAAACCACATAAGCTAGAAGTATTCTAACTCCTTTCAATCTAGCAACAAGTGCAAAATTCTCTCCATAACCTATACCTTCTTCTTGTGCATAACCTTTGCAAACTAATCTAGCTTTGTTTCTGATAACTTCTCCATTCTCATTCAACTTGTTTCTTAAAATCCATTTAGTACCAATAATATTTTTATCCTTTATCCTATCTACTAAATTCCATGTTCTTTCTTTTCAATCTGATCAAAATCTTCTTCCATTGCTTTCATCCAATCTTCATTATCTAGTGCATCTTTAACTTTCTTTGACTCAAATGTAGATATAAAACATGTATTGGCTCTTACCTTGCTTCTCGTCATCACTCCAGCATATTTATTTCCAATAATCTTACTCAAGGAGTGGTGTCTCCTCATATACTTTTCTAAAACATGCTCGGTAGGTCTCGGTGCTTCATCCTCGTCACTCGGTTGTTGAGCTCTTTTTTTAGCTTCCTCCTCGGTAGGTTCTCTCGGTCAGGTCTTGGGAACATCAGGTTGTATATATACAAACTTATCATAGTCTTCAAGTTCCTTTTTTTCTTTCTTCATCATTCTTTTTCTTCAAGCTCATCGATTCTCACATTTGCACTTTCCACCATTTTGTTAGTAACTTTATTCAAAAAATTATAGGCTTTACTCTTTGGAGAATATCCTAAGAATATTCCTTCATCACCTTTAGAATCAAACTTTCCTTCTCTAGAATCTTTCAAGATACAACATGCACTTCCAAAAACTTTTAAATAACTCACATTAGGTTTGTGTTCATACCAGATGTCATAAGGTGTTATGTTGGTACCTTTCTTCATAATTTGTACTCGGTTCAATGTGTCAATAGCAGTACTGACTGCTTCTCTCCAAAAGTTTTGTGAAATACCTTTCTCAATCATCAGTGTCCTTGCACAATCAACAATATTTATGTTTCTTCTCTCAGCAATGCCATTCTGTTGTGGTGTCCTCGATGCTGACATCTATCTCTTAATTCCATTTTCATTAAAAAATGGTGTAAACTCATCAGATGTAAACTCACCTCATTTATCAGATCTCAGACATTTCAAATGTCTTCATGTTTCTTTCTCAACTCTGGCCTTGTACCACTTAAATATTTGAAATGCATCAGATTTTTCTTTTAAAACATTACATACATTATTCTAGAATAATCATCCACAAATAAAATAAAATATATGTCTCCATAGTGACTTTGAGTTCTCATGGGTCCACATAAACCAATATGCACTAAATTCAAAATTCCTTGTGTAACATAAGTCTTGCTTGAAAATCTAGATTTAGTCATTTTACCCATTTGAAATTCTTTGCACAACATTATCAGGTTTCTCTAATCTTGGTAATCCTCTAACTCTATTCTTTTTACTCACTCTGATCAAGTTATCAAAACTAACATGACAAATCCTTTTGTTTCATAACCAGACATCTTCAACTTTAGCAAGCAGACAACTCTTAATAGAAGTATCAAGATAAAATAAATTACCTTTAGATTGTTCTCCAGTAGCAATCAGACTCTCCTTATCAAAAACTTTCACCTTTCCATGATGAAACTCCAGTCGGTGACCTGTGTTATTTAACTGTGCAACACTCAACAGATTATACTTTAAGCCTTCAACCCAATAAACATCCTCACATCTTGTGTTATTCAGTAGAATTATAGAACATTTTCCTTTCATAGGGTATGGAGCATCGTTAGCAAATCTAACAAATCCTTCATCATGTTTCTCCAAGGAAATAAACTTAAGTGTGTCACCAGTCATGTGATGTGAACAACCACTATCTATAATCCATGTTTTATTCTTATTTACTTATGATATTAGGGCTCTTGGTTCTTCTTTGTTTTCTCCATCAGAATTGTCTTTAATAGAAACATACCCAACTTATTTTTCATCACTTTCATCTGAATCATCATCACTTAGGTCTTCATTATCAAAATGACAAGATTTCTTACCTTTATTTTTGTAGTCTTTGAATCTCCTCAATCTATTTTCTCTTTTGTCCTTATCTATGTTATCTTTCTCCTCCTTGTTATCTTTCTCAAGGCATTTATATGCAAAATGACCAATCTTGTTGCAATTAAAACATTTCAAGGGTAACTTACCTTGGTATTTTCCTTTGCCTCTTTGTAGCCTTCTATCCAACAAAGCTTCAAACTCTCTCTCGTTCTCTTCATCTACATCATATAACTCTTCCAAACCACTCTAACAGCTGTAAAATCTCTCACTATCACTGCTCACATATCCATCACTAGGTCTAGAGTCCTTAGAACTTCCAATCTTCAAAGATGACTTAAATGCATACTCAATCTTAGATGTAGCAAGTAGACTATTATTAAAATTATTAATCTCAAATGCAACCAGCTTACCAATAGTAGCATCAAGTGAAACATTCATCTGAGGAATGGATCTCAACTCTTATATAGCAGATACTCGAATATCATAACTCGATAGTAGGGTTCTCAACATTTTTCTTGTAACATCTTCTTCTGTTATGGCTCCACTAGCTCCTCTGATATAATTAACAATCTCCCTAAGTATAGTATTGTATTGTATTATGTTGTCTCCTTCTTTAATTCTCATTGAATCAAATTTACCTCTCAAACTTTATGCTTTTGCCTTCTG
Source organism: Thuja plicata (assembly GCA_018584345.1). Classification (NCBI taxonomy): domain Eukaryota; kingdom Viridiplantae; phylum Streptophyta; class Pinopsida; order Cupressales; family Cupressaceae; genus Thuja; species Thuja plicata. Next base: position 6,884,866 of record MU226986.1, read on the forward strand.
AACATGTTGATCTCCACCATAGGTCAAAATAAGCTTATCCCACATTTGTTTCAAAGTAGTACATCCATCAAGTTCATCATATTCCTGGTCGGTAAGTGTAGAGGAAATCTCAATCATGACTTGCGTGTGCTCTTACTTTTGTCTTTGCTCACTAATTATCAAATGTGCAGTTGTAGGTGCAACATATTTATTATCAATAAAATGAAGTCCATGTTCTCCTATTCCAGACACATGCAATCGCATTCTTCATTTCCATGTAGAGAAATGTTCCCTATTCAACTTTGGTGCTTCCCTCTTATACATCTTTAGATCTTGACTCAAGTCCTTTTAAACTTAACCCTTCAGAGAACTAGATCTCTAATACCAATTATTGGTCCACTAAGAGGGGGTGAATCATAAAAAATCAAACTTAAATACTTAAAGCTTAGCTCACTGATTCACTCGGTATAACAGAATACAGTAATGACCAAATCACCAAATAAATTAATAACTTAAACAACCATACATCTCATAATATGAAAATCAATTATTCAAACTCAGCTAACACCATATTTAATGAGGAAACCCAATATGGGAAAAACCTTTGTGCAAATTGTGACCCACAATAAAAATGTACCCTTCTGAAGTACGCTTGGTTAAGAACTTATCTTGTTAAAGATTAAAAACACATTTCCTAGATGTGACCCTATTAAGGGATTTGCCTCAGATCTATTAATATCTTCACCATGTTTGGAGTGTCCTTGTTATATTTCTTTAAACACTCTTTTTTAATGTCACCTACTCCTAGGATTTACAAATAGGACTGTTAAATCCACTCGGTTAAGATATTTTTCTCTATTACAAATGCTAATAAGCAATAGTAAAACTTTGATCTGTAAATATAGAAACTACCTTTTTCTTGGGTCAGATCCTTTATGCTCACATGAATACTGGCATCACTTACTCCATTTGTCTCTGCTCTAGATTGTAGATTTTGCTCTTTCTGCTTCTTTGTTCTATTTGATAACTCTATTCTTCAGCTTCTTCTGCTTCTTAATTCAACTCGCCAACATCTCTTCTCTATTTAGTTCTCATCCTTTATATAGATAAATTTTTGCCTCTTAATCTCCTTTCTTATGTTTTCCATCATTTTCTCCCAGTTATTCGATCATCTTCTTCACAAATCTCAGCTCGGTAAACCATTTACCTTTTACCTCATAACTTGAAATTTTTCTTGGAACTCTAATAATAAAGTTTGACCGCTTAATCTTTGCCTTAGATCTTCTCATTGAATTTTATTGCTTGTAGATCTTCTAACAAACTTCGTTTAATTCTTATCAACAACCAGATCATCATAGCTTCATTATTAAATTTGATCTTATCATCATTCTTAATCATATCCTGTACTCGGTAACTTGCTTTGCAACTCAGTAGCTAACTTTGTTCACTCCTTGGTGCCTAACTCATTCTCGGTGCTTGGTTACTGAAACCAACTAACACAAATCTATACCGACTGAATCTGTCCATCTTGGTAGAGTAACTCTTTTCAGTTATAACTTAACTCTTTACAATCTTTGACTTAATCAATCAAATGTACCAACTTGATAACATCAAATATATAGTAGAAAACAACTATATCAACATTACTTCATCATTGTCTGATCTATATTTGTTACCCATTTAAATTTTCCTTCTTATGATATGGTAACTTAACATAAATCAGTAATCAATTGCTTGACATCAATGACAAAAAACAACCGATCTAACCATTTCTACAAACATGTATACCTATTATCACTCGATCTTCATCATCTCCATCAGTTGATTAACAAAGAGAATACATCTTAAGAGGATGGGGAAGTAAACAGACATGAGAGAGAGAGAGAGAGAGAGAGATTATACTTTAAATGTTAAATAATAGAGAGTTCAGAGTGCCTTGGGTGGTCTTGAGGGATCATATGTATGCATCATGTCAGATGTATCAATCCAGGTCCTATGAGATACTAAGATACTTTAATTAGTTTGAATGAGTCCTAGGACACGATTAAATTACTTTTTCAACTAGAATGTCTTAAGGCTGGTCCCTTTAGAAGAGTAGGGAAGTAGTTTATCCACCTAAAGTATATGAAGCACAAGGTTGGGCCCTTTGGAAGAGTAGGGAAGTAGTTTATCAACCTAAAGTATTTGGGGCATTATGTCTTAACTATTCCTAAGGGCTTGTATGATAATATTAATAGGTCCTAGGTTGTCTTAAGGGCTCTTGAGTATCTTAGGAGGTCTTAAGGGATCCTCGTATTGATACCTCTATAAGTTATTTTTGTTGTCATTAGTTTTGTCAAAGTCACAGTTCATGGAGAAAATAGTCGGTGAATGGAGAAAGTCTTATAAAGGACTAGTTGGTAATACACACCGAGGCAGTCAGTCAAGACAAAGCATTATGCAATTGGTGAAGAAAACAAGTGAGAACTAAGTATACCGAGGATATTTTTTTACCGAGCGGATATACTACACCGAGTTGCTAGTTACCGGGCACTGAGAGATCACTCAACCGAGTTAGAAGGAATATGTAACCAAGCCAGGCAGTTAATTTAAAAAGAGATAAGGATGCATTTAATGCATTATTACTGCATTAATTACATTGCCTACAAGTATTAATAACAATCGGTTACATGATCAATAATTGCGATAATTCAGGATGAAGATCTAAGGCACAAATCAAACTGTTAATGAGAGTTTTGTATTTCCAAGTTCAACACCAAGTACCGAGGTAAAAGTGACACGGTCACCGAGCGAGAAATAAGATTGAACAGTTCTGGATAATTGTTTGCCAACTAACTCACATGATTAAGAGGTTAAAACTTCATATTTATAGAGGAGGAATTAATGAGTTAATGTTCTGTGATTGTTGTTAATGAAGGAGTTAATGTTGTTATTGAATTATTGAGGGAGAAAATCACAGAGCAGAGCAGTACCGAGCAAATTTAGGTATAGCAGAGCATAATAGTGAAGTGTTACAAATATCATAATTAAGGTAACACATCAAAGCACATAGAGTCTGAATCATCATTTGTATTTGATGCAAAGTATAATAGACATATCATAGTTTAAGTACTATTGTATTGTGAATGTTAAATCCCAACACTGGGTAGATACTAACAAATCTTGTTATTGTAAATCCTTTAATCAGGTACATATTTAAGTGTAGAGATTGTAAAATCCTCTAATCAGGTAGAGCTAATAAGTCTTGTATACTATTAACCAAGTGACCTATCAGAAGTAGCAAACCTTTTGTAGCTCTAATCGAGCAACCTTTCATACTGCAATTTTAGTGAAAGTTGTGGGTGTCATCCCCACTGTAATTTTTTCCTCTAACCAAGGATTTATACATAACCAAACTCATTGTGTTATGAGTTTATTTGTTATGGCTTTAATGTTTTCAATTACATACTTTACATTATTTTCATTTCAATGCAATGGAGTCGGTAAACAAAGAACAACAAGTTTATGGTTGATCAGTTAGGTATTAAGTTAAAAGTTTTATAAGTACTGATTCACCCCTCCCCTCTCAGTCCTTACTTTCCATACATTATTCCAACAATTGGTATCAAATTTGTTACTCTTGAGTTATAGGGTTTGACCACCTGAGAGTTAAAGATATTAGTCATGGAAAGTTTTAGGCAATATAAAAGACTTCATGGTCTTGAATTTGAATTGGAAGGTGCAAGAGAGTTAATCATTGATTTAAAGAAGAAACTTGAAAGATCTCTAAGGGTTAGACTGAGAAGTTATGATGAACTAAAGGTTACACAAGAACAAGTTGATACATTTGAAACAACATTTGAAGGTAGTGTTACTGATGAATCTGAAACAACTATAAATGAATTACTGGAAAAGAATGATACACTTACCGAGTAGTTAGACCTAATGAGGATAGATCTTGAAACCAACATGATAAGAATGACTGAGTTGATTGAAGGAAAAAGAACTGTTGAAGATGAAAATAAAATGGCAGAAGATTATAAAAGACAAGTTGAGATGAAGCTACTGGAAAAATATAATGAGATCATAATAATTATACAAGTTCATTATGATATGGTCGATCAACTTCTGAGTGCAAATCAAGATAACACCAAAAAATAATTTGAGAATCAAGCACTGAAAGCTAAAATTGAAAGAATGGAAAAAAGATTGAAAGCTGAGAAAGTGTCATGCCCATAAGTTGGGCAAAAACACAAACAAATTTTTTTTAAACATACTAAAGGTTAACTAAACTACCACAAGGGTAACAAGTGCACACAAAATTGTGTAGAGGAAAAATAGTTAACAGAAGAGTCAAACTATGTAGAATAGCTATCAGAACCCTCCTACAGGGTTCCCTTAGCTGCACACTTTGATCGGCACGCAAACTGAGACAGTTGATCAAAAGTCATCTATACACCGATAATCGTAAAAATAAGTTACTAAGGTCCGCTAAGCCCTAAGGAAGACACACACGTAAATCAAGACATTTGACCAAGAGTCAACTGGAGTTGACTAAAAAGTCAATCGTGCTCTGAAAAGTGCAAAATTGGAAACTGAGGTTCTAGAGGGTATAGGGAACACCTGGGCATGAAAAATGAGGCGGTCAGACTAAGTTTGACCATGGTTGACCAAAATTCAACCATGCACGAAGTTGGTCAAAGGTAGCAGTAATACCCCTAAAGATGTACATCATGAAGATAAGGGGTTGTTAAGACCCCCTTATCGATAATTACGTCGAATGGATGATTAATTTAATTTAAAAATTACGTTCTAAACTTAACAATATTATAATAATTAACAACATTCCCTAATTTAAAATTAAAAGCCTAACATTTTAAAATAACTAACATACTTAATGTTAAATCAACTATAGACTTATCTTTAAAATAAATTGATATCTAGCCATCTAATCTATATTAATTTCTACTTTAAGATGAAAGCTTAATTTTCAAAACATACATTCCTACTCAATCTTAATCCCGATTTTATTTATAACTATATCAATAAAACCTATACTATTAATCTAATCTAATCAAATAAAATCTAATTTTAATCTTTTCAAAATAAATCTATTATGCAACATTAAACCATCTAAAAGAAATCTAATAAATGCATTAAAAAGAAATATTACATTAATTTATTCTAACTAAAACTAAGTTTATATTTTCATTACATAGAATATGGCTCCCCTTTTTTTATGCATATGTTTTGACATATATAATATCTTAATTAAAATTCTAACCCTAACTTTTAAAAATTCTTTCTTACACTAACTTAACCCTAACTCTTATTATGTTTTTTTGCAAGGGAGGGGGCCGAAATGGTCGAAAGCGGCGACGAAAATTTCGTAGTAGACGACTGAAGGAGGCGGTGGTGGTCGCAGGTGGCGGCACCACCCGCCAAGCAGGGGGAGGGAGAGTCGTGGGGGTGGCTTGGGGTACGGCATGGTTGTCGCCCCACCCGTCCCACCACTACGGTTTACGCAGTGGTGGTGCAGAGGGGACGGCGCCGCCCAACCCTAGTCGCCTACCATAGTGGATAAGGGTTTGAAGGGGGGTGCGGAGGTGGCTTCGGCCACACCCCAAAACCTCTAAATAATAAAAAAATATTAAAACGCTTTGCGTTTTCACAGCGCCATTTTTTAACAAAATAAACTATATATATATATATATATATACATACATACATACAACAAAACAAAGAAATAATGTCTGGTGAAGAATTCTCTGTGACAAAATAGAGAGCACAAAAGAAGATTTATTTTTAAAATCAAACTACATGGAATGCATTTATAAAATAGAATAAAGCCAATGTAGGAAATAGATTTTAGTTTTGAGCATTTATTTTTTTTGCCAAAATTTTTTTAGAAAAACTCTAAGTGTAGAATTCTAAAACTCAAGAACATCAAAACACTTAAGTTCATTTTAACTACCATTTTGATTTAATAAAGGATAGTCTACTTTAATTCAACAATAACATTATGCACAAAATAGAACTCCAACCAAAACTATATGAGTTTCCAAAATTTTATATTTGTTTGCACAAAATATGATAAATTTGTCTATTTGAACAATAATGTACAATCATTTAAATTGAGATAAATTTCACTATAAGGATCATCCATTTTCCTATCAAGCAAATTAATGTCATAAATTCATTTTTGAACCTTGATCATTTTAAGTAATGTATATCTATGTTTTCTTTTATCCAAAGGTATATCCAAGGAAAAAGTAAAACATACAAAATATAAATTCCCAATTTCTTTACAATTTATTAAATAAAGTATGTTTACATCTTTCATAGGATCTCCATCTACATTATGGAATAAAAGGTTACAAAATAATTAAAGGTTACAAATATTCATAAGGTTTTAATACAACTATGCAACAATGAAATTTCCATACAATATAGGTTACAATGTTATAATTTCTAGTTGTTCTCATCATCCACATAAGAGTAAATTGGCAAACTCCTACTTCCATCGGAGACATGTATAGATGAGGTTGACCATGGAGGCTCACCTCCCAACCTAGACCTTTTCAAGGTCACCCCCGAGCTTGGGGATCTAGAGAGGAACATGATACAAATATGCATCTCACAAAACTAACAGAAAACACTTACAAATAGATCCAAAACACATAGAAGAATTCCCAACACATGGTAGAACAGGAGGAAGATCTCCAAGAGGCCTTCCTGAAAATAGGGGTGGTGGTAGACCTTCTCAGTAAGAGAAGCCAAGTTTACAAAAAAGAATCCTCAAGCCACACATGGACTTGAAATGACCATCTTCACAAGATGCAATCATGAATAATAACCTCCTTATGCCCCCAGGTTCCCTTAGGCCCTACTTGGCATCATGGGTATCAAAAAACCCCATGTCTCTCCCTCCTCACATGGGAGACTCTACACTAAACTAGAGTCATATACTACCACCCCCTTCAAGGTTACTCTTCCCTCCCAAGGATGAGTGTGCCTTGAATAATCTCATTCAAAATTTAACACAAATTGAAGCACAACAAAATAAAACTTCAAAAAATTTAACTTGAAAATAACATAAAAATTACATAGGACTCCATTAATGAAGTTTTAAGCTCAAGAACATTCATAGCCATGAAAAATACTCTATCAGAAAACCAACCTTACTCCAAAGCTAAGGTAAGATGAAAGTTTGAGAAGAGCTTTCCTTCCTAGTTCTTTTTCTCCAAAAAGGCTCCTTCAAATCTAGAATATGTATCTAAGAATAGAGAGTGGGTGAACATTCAACTCTTCCTAAAACCTTCCCTATATAGAAAAACCTCCAAACATATCCAAGACTAACCAAAAGTGAAAATACCCTAACCATCTCTTCCTCCCACTTCCTTCATTGTCCATAAATAGAGTTAAATGCAACCTTGAAAGAAAAGAGAGGTTAGCCAAAGTTACACTCCTCTTCAAATTTGCTCAACTTTCAAAAAAAGACTTTAGGGGAGAAATAAATGATTTTAGAGGCTCATTTATGGTTGAAAATGACCCCTAACCCCTAGGGTACCAAGTTGGGTAGCTAAAATTGACCCGGTTACCTTCTAGGAGCCTAAAAGACCCTCTTAAACTACACCTAAAGTTAACCCACAGATTTCTAAGTCAAGTTGACCATCTAGAAACTTCCAACATTGGGTAGAATTTGGTACTAGACTTAGGTAACCCTATTTAACCATACACCTATCCATGGTTCTCTTTACTATCTATTCCAACACTAAATTGCAACAATTGCCAAAGTTGGCACAATATATTTAAACAAATGACATGGCTTAAACACATTAATCTTTAACTAATTTAAATACACACATGCAAACCACATTTACGAATAAAACACATATACAACAAGGTCCATGTTTCTTTGTATAAACATGACCTTTGAATGCACAAAATTTTACATAGGTTCCAATACTAGGTCCCCGATTTATATCCATGGTCAACTATCCCTGCACACTCATTGCACACATCAGTAGGGTCAAAACAACATGATATGAAAGCATAATATGACATAAATACTGCATTGCTTATAAAATATATCTGTATTTGAATTTAAATCAACATCTTGGTGGCAGATGAGAAGATTTGGGGAAAGGTGTGGATACCTCAATTGATTCCTAAAATCAATTTCTTTTGGTGGATGGTGCTACATGGTAAAATTCTTATGTTGGATAACCTCCAGAAGCGAGGAGTTCAGCTGGTTAATAGATGCATTATGTGTAAAAATCAAGCTGAGACTATTAATCATCTCCTTATACATTTCCCATATGCGTCTATGGCGTGGTCCAAAACGATGAGCATAATGTAGATGGATTGGGTTTTTTATGGAGAATGTTGACCAATTTGTTTGCAACTAGGGTCACTCTTTGGCACACCCGCTTATTAATCTTCTTTGGAGAATGTTACCCCCGCATATTTGTTGGATTCTATGAAGGAAAAAAACAATTGGGTGTTTACAGGGGAGGAAACTGATGTTGAGGGGATGGTGAGAATGGTTGTGAATCTGCTGAAGGAAAACCTTGAAACCTGCCATTGGAAAATTCCTCAAATCCCCCCCCCCCCAAGGAGTTGGATTGTAAACTGGCAAGGACTGACAACTTCCTTCCTCATGTTAGAAACACTTAGAGGGGGGAGGGGGTGAATCAGTGTTTGTCTATTTATTACTTTTTAGCAATTTAAACATAAATCAAACATACATTCAATGAAGCTTAACATAAGAACTCATAACACATGATATGATTACGGGGAAACCTTGATCAAAGGAAAACCCCGGTGGGAATTAGTACCCACAAATATTGTACTAGTCTAATGAACCTGTTAAAGTTCCTTTGCCATTTTAGAAGCAGTCTTTACAATATGAGTACAATGACCTGGTTAAAGGTCTGACCCTGTTAGGAGTCTTTTTACAAAACCCTGTTAAAGGTATATGGTTCACTGCCTAGGCTCACTGCCCAATAAGATGAAGGCTACAACCTTCTGATAGTTGATATACACTATATCAAAAGTGAACTGCTATGGTGACACTGTTGTCTGATTAGTTTCGTGTATGCGCTGATGCTCTTACTCTCTTAAAGAGCTTTTTCTCATACTGACTTCATCATACTACTCTTCTATATCTTTCTTATATATAATTGTAAGATAAATATTTATCTTTCTTACTAAAATGTAAAGGGGGGGTTGAAATAGAGATATGTTTGTTAGAAATGTATACTGTATTAAGAAATAATGGTTTGATTGATTTGTTATGATTATCATGAATTGATTATTTTGAAATGTAAAGTGTTGATGTGTAAATTGTTCTTTAAGTTGCCTAGAATGTATTGAATTCCTTAACCCTAATTGAATTGTTCTTTAAGTTGCCTAGAATGTATTGAATTCAATTGTGATTAAGGAGAAGATAAGATGTTCCTTTTTTGTCCTCAAATGCGCAAATGGGAGATCCAAGTTGATCAACCCCAAAGAAGGGCTAATGCACAAATAAATCAACTATTTGGAAGGGAGAATAACAAAGGAGATACCTTAAATTATGTTAATTATTGCATATAAAAAATGTATAACAGTAATTGAAGAAGTAGGAGAAATGTACTAACCTTGAAATGTTGCAGATCAAAGAATGCTATTTTCTGAGGTCTATATTGAGTTTCTGGAAAAACTGACAGTTAATCCTGAACCGAAACGCAGAGACAAACAAAACCCAGAAATTTTTTTTTGTTTCGATGTCGTCTTATGAAAAAGGTCAACCTTGACCCACAAATGTCAACCCTGACCCAATAATGTTGACCCTGACCTGCACAGATCTGAAAGTGACTCTGTTCACAGATCTCGAAAGTTTGCCGAAAAGGGTATCCATATTTGATCTCAAATCAACTATTCTGTACCTGTACTTGCAAGAAAAAGGGGATTGTTTGTTGGGGGAGGAAGGGGTTTGCCTTAGTAAAACCCCAATTTAGGAATTAACCTTGAAATCAATAAAGTATAGAATGCTAGCAAGTAGTAGAATTGAATCTAACAATGAAGCTATGATTTTCAAATAGATATGTAATTGAAATTCAAATGTATGTAAATATGTAAGTATGAAAGCATGAAATCAATAGGAACCATGAACCTCCATGATTGTATGCTTGAAATCCACTTTGAAGAGATGATAAAAGAGTCTTGAAGATGCACAAAGGATCTTGAAGGAAGATCACACCACCATGATGGCTAGACCTAGGGTTTGAATGATGAATCTTGAATGTTTGCACCTAATCCCTTCAAAGGCTTGAAAGATTGAATCCTTGATCTTCAATGGATAATTTGAATGCTTGAGAGGAAGACTTGAACACCTTGAGAGCTTGTAAATGGATGCTTGAACCTTCTTGCTTCTTGACAAAATCTTGATTAGAGCTTTTTGCACTTAGAAGACTTAGAGAAAATGAGAGAGAAATGCTTCTTTTTATATGAAATTAGGGCACAATCTTCCAAGGAGGCCTAAATAGGATAATTAAATTCTAATTAAACCCATGCCCCTAAAAGAGGACCTATATTAAATATAATTTAAGATTTACTGCTTTGGAACCCGAAACAGCCGACCCGGAAGCGGGAAAACTAAATTTTTGATGAGCCCCGGTAGCCGACAAGTTTCCTAATTTGAAAGGGGGACCCAGGTCAAGGTCGAGGTTGACCCTGACCCAAGGGGCCAGAACCCCTGGAAAAATATGCTAGGTGGGGTAGGAGGTGCTCGGAGAGGCCCAATCAGGGTCCTGAACCAGCACAGAAGCATGAGATGATGTAGAAATAGGATGATGATATGTTAGAGGTCGAAAACATCCCCTAAGAAGGGCTAAACGCTCTTAACATGGAAGTACTTCCATTTTAAGATGATACATTAAGCCCCCACTTTAGCGGGAGTACAGAAATCGAATGTGCTCATGGTAAAGTTAGAGTACAAGGATCCTAGTGGATTGCAACGAGATAGAATATCACTAAGTCAGGGATATGAGCCCCCAAACCAAGGATTCTAACTCAACATACATACATAAAGATATGGGAATAAAGAGAAATCAATCATAGAAGAACATACATGCCCACATAAGTAAGACAAGAACAACACCATAAATAACATAGCTTCATGATCTAATCCTACTAGCATGAAAGCAAAAGAGAGAAAAGAGATAGTGATTACCTCACCTAGTAAGATGCCCACCTTACTATGAATCACCATGGAGGGAGAGCCCAACAGGTTCACCCATAAACTGTGCTTGTAATTGTAAATGCGTCTTCTGACGGCTTTTTGAAAATATCCATAGATCAACATTCTTGTATCACTATAGAATATAAAATGCATGCCCATTTAGGATTTAGCAACTTATGTGCGTTACCTTTTGAGGATTTAGCATATTGTAAAAAAATAAAAAGGGTGCGTATCTTTTCAGGATTTAGCAACTTATGTGTGTTATCCTCCAAGGATTTAGCAAACATAAAAGTAAAAATGTGTTTCTCTTCAGGATTTAGCAACTTGTGTGCGTTACCTTCCAAGGATTTAGCATGCTGCAAAATGTAAATAAATGTAAACTATAGTACAAGGGAGACCCTATATATGCCCCCCTCCTTATCGCGGCTACCCACTAGGCAGGATAAAGAAGAGGATACCTACTTCACAAGGTAAGGAGATATCCAACTTTACAACAATGTACAACATATTCTTAGTGAAGAGTATTGACCCTTACATCTAAGAACATAGATAATCGTGAAATGGATATGTCACTTATGGAAAAAAGGATCCTCCAAGAGGAAGAGATCTTATCAACAAGAGCCCTACCAGAGAGGAGTGCTTAGGATAAAATGTCATCTTTGAAAAGCAAGAAAGACCCAAGCTTCAACCATCAAGCTCTTTGTAATAAAGAGGATGAGGAATCTTGGAATGAAGGATAAAAAACTCTAACCAAAAAGCAAGGGAAAGAGTTTATAAAGAACATAATTTGCAAAATAAAGAAGAGGTAATGACCTAGGACAATCACCTCTCAAAT
>MU226986.1:6901741-6912248 GCA_018584345.1 Thuja plicata
TCTTGAGTATCTTTTTCTTCATTCAAGTCTATTGGATCATTGGAGGGACCTTCATCTTGTTGTATAGATGTATCATCAGTGCACATCTCTTCAGTTCTTACAAATGCTTTATCAACTTTGTCCATGTATTTGTCAGATGCTGTCATGGATATCTTGATATTATCAACCACTATAGTATCTTTTGAGTCTTTTGCTATGTCAGAAGTTATTGTCACTGAGGGCACTGAAACCTGTGGACCTCTCATAGGTGCTATCTGAATCACTGGTTCTATAACCTATTTGGGAGGAGCTGTAGTTACCTTTGTTGTAGGCATCATTGATGGATACATGTGTCTATCCATAAACACTTGTGTGAATGCCTTTTCAGTTTCTTTTCCTATCTTCTCATACTCTTTGTTCATAATCTGTAGAGTTCTTGTCTTAGTTATGAGATGAGGCTTCACCAGATCTAATAGAATTGTCTTCTCATCATGTGAGCACACAGGGAGAAGATTATCCAATGTTTCTTGTCTTATCCTCATGTCTTCCCCAATTGCATGCCTCTTCATTATTTCTAGTATGTTCCATAGCTTGTTAGGTATCACTGTTTTGAGTTCAAGAATTGACTTCTCAAACTTAATCATATGATATATGATCATAGAGTGTATCTCAGTTTTATCAATCTCTTGATACTTGTCATAGACCTTGGCAAGTGTGTCTAGTCTCCCTTCATTTACAATCATGTTCTTTAAGACATTTAGACTAGGTCTAAATCCTACCTCAGGAGGAGCTTGAGTATTCCTTGCTTTGCTCCGTGTGTTCCTTGATGATGGGTGATTTGTGGGTGCTTGATTCCTTCCTCTAGACTTCTTGCTTGGTATAGAAGGTGGAGATGAGTCTAGATCAATGGTGGTAGAGGGTGCAAAGGTGCTCTCTATTTTCTTATTCTTCTGAATCTCATCAGTCTTCTCAAGTTCTTTGGCTATCTTGGCTTCTCTAGCTTTGTTAAGATCTTCTTGAGTGACTCCATGTACTCTTAGAATGATAGATGTAATCTTAGATGCCTTTCTTTTATTATCAGCACTGTATAATACAGAATCAACTGCATTAGTCTTCTCTCTGTAAGTGCCCCATCTAGGCTCATTGGGATCTTTGGGCGTGGACAAAAGAACCTATGCATATCATTCCAATACATGTTCCTCCACTTCATACCCAAGTGGATGAATCTATTTAGTTCTGGGCTCAACTGCCTGCATACAAGTGCAGTCAGTCTCTACCATGAAGCATATGGTTTCCTTATATTTATCAACAATCTTTTCAGGTATCCTAAACCTCTTCTGCATCTTAATCCTGAAAGATTTGATGTCCATGTCCATAGCATCCTTTGCACTACTTTCTAATTTAGCTTTTAGTGAAATTTGAGACATTGTAGGTTTGCTTCTATCTAGGTAAAGATTAGCAACCTTACCAACAATGTGGAAGTATAGATAGATGATCATAGACCCAAATCTGAATGTTTTGTTCTTGTCATGCTTGATAACTCGAATGTTGTCCATCAATTGACTACACAATATCTCACATAGATTGAACTGAGTGTTAGCCTTCACTATTCTGATAGCTGCTAGAATTGTGGCTGCTGACACACTGTTTAATCTGCTTGCGTGCTGGAACTTGTAACCAAGGATCATTGTTAGAAGCTTTATGTCTTCTTCCTTGATAGGATCAACTGTCATACCACGCCTATCACTTCTGGATAGGCATGCTTGCATCCTTCTCAGTAGGAAGAATCAATCCAGTATTAGGAAGTCCAGTCATGTTGTGGATTAGGTCTGCAGTAATATGGACAGGGACTTCACCAATCCAGAAAAGATCATCATGAATTCTTCTCAACAAGATTTTAACCCATTCTGGTTCATAGAATTCGTGCGTATTCGAATACTCAAAGATAGGGTTGTCTGTGAGGTGCGCGTATTCATCCTTGAATGAATAGTTAGGTTTCATCATCGAAGCCACGAGAGTGGCTATGTTGTTATCTCCAATTGTTTCCTTCTTACAATAAATGTAACAACTCCTAACGAGGTTTTGGAGAAAGCTACTTCCACATCATCCAGTATGGATTTGAATGGATGATTCTTAAATACAAATCTCTTCCTCTCTGCAATGTCAAATACAACTGGAGTCGCCATACTTACTTGATGATTGCTTAAATAGGGTTTCACAAAATTTTGAAACGACGCGACTGCTAGGGTTCCATTTCTACTTATCAATCATGCTTCTCAACCACCAAATCTATTATGCTTTCGTGCTTTGATGCTTAGTGCTCCTGTGCTCTCCAAACTCTATGATCTCGAATCCAAATGTGAAGATGATCGAAGACTTACATCTTTTTATAAAAGTTACTGCATTTAATGTTTGCAACCGTACACAGTTTTCATAGTGAATCTCAAACTTCATTCATAATGCATTATAGATAATGTGTGTATGCATACTTCATCCAAATATGATCATAAACATAATTTCATAGGCGTATACTCAGAGGTGAGTATACCAGCCGCGTAGGGGTTCTGAGCTAGATTAGCTCCCCCTAAGACCAAGAAGGTCTATTCAACCAGAAATAGAGGATGCGTCCACTGTGGATGCATCAACTACTTTGTCAACATCATTGTCCTTCTTTACTTCAACCCAAATTTTGCTTGAACAAACTTGACTTCTCCTTCTTCTTCAAATAGTGAATTCTTAGGATCCTTTTGCTTTTGAGTTCTGGATCTACAGAGCCTTGAGATGTGTCCAGCCTTTCCACATGTGTGACAAATGATAGGAGGTCTGATGTTCTTGTTCATCATGCTGCACTGCTTTGCTGTGTGTCCATTGTAGTTACATATCTAACATTTAATGTTCTGCAAATTTATTTGAGGTTGATTTCTCTGATTGTTTTGATTCATTCTTCTCTGATTCTGCTGTGATTGATTTCTTTGATTTGTTCTGCAATGTATAGCCCTGTGACCAAACTTATTACAGGAGAAACAATAAGCATTGAAAGGTCTTACCTCTTTGCAATCTTTTGCCAAATGACCATGTTTTTTACATGCATAACAAGTTCTGTTAACTTGCTTGATTTCCCCTATAGGTGGATCTGTTTTAATCTCTGCAACATTTTCAACTTTCTTTGCTTCTGAAGATGCTTCATGTGCTTTCTTTCTTTCTTTCTTCTAATGAATTGACTTCAACTTGTGCTACACTGTATCCAAGACCAGTAGTGTCACCTCTTAGCTTTTGTGCATTGAGCTAATATTGAAGTGAATCAAAACTTGTGTGGAGTTTATCAATCTTATCCTTTGCTTCTGTTAATTCAGATTCCATCTTCTTCTTTATGTTCTCCAATTCCAAGACTTTCATGTTTGCTTTCAAGAGTTCATCTTCTAATTGTTTACTTTCTTTGATCTTTTCTTCAATAGCAATTTGATTGTTTGTTAGCTGTTCATCCATATTTTCATTTTTATCTTTCAAAGACATATTCTCTTCATTGAGCTTTTTAACCATTTTCCCTAAATCACTTGTAGAATAATCTTTCAAATCTTTTCTCAATTTCTTGACAAGCATTTGTGAGCCATCAACTTTTAGTCTAAGTTCTTCATTTTCTTTTTCAGATTTGTCAAGATCTTCAAGAGCTGCTTCAAGATTCTTTTTAAAATGTTTTGCTTCTGCTGAGTCCATGATCTCCTCAAGTGGTTAAACTTTCATTCAGAGGACCAAAGCTCTGATACCAATTGTTAGAAACACTAAGAGGGGGGGGGGGGGGGGGGGAAAAAATTNGTGAATAAATTTTTGTCTATTTATTACTTTTCAACAATTTAAACATAAATCAAACATACATTCAATGAAGCTTAATATAAGAACTCATAACACATGATATGATTATGGGGAAACCTTGATCAGAGGAAAACCCTGGTGGGAATTAGTACCCACAAATATTGTACTAGTCTAATGAGCCTGTCAAAGTTCCTTTGCCCTGTTAGAAGAAATATTTATAATATGAGTACAATGACCTGGTTAAAGGTCTGACCCTAATACGAGTCTTTTTACAAAACCCTGTTAAAGGTATATGGCTCACTTCCTAGGCTCACTGCCAAATAAGATGAAGGCTACAACCTTCTGATAGTTGATATACACTATATCAAAAGTGAACTGCTATGGTGATACTGTTGTCTGATCAGTTCTGTGTATGCGCTGATGCTCTTAGTCTCTTAAAGAGCTTTTTCTCATACTAACTTCATCATACTGCTCTTCTATATCTTTCTTATATATAACATTTGACACTTGTAACATATCTTTACATTACATACTTATATGTTCATACCCAAATAGGCGCGACTCAAAACAAGACTATAGTCGGCCCTAAAAACATAATACAAAATGCTTCCAAGTAAGTCAGCTTAAGCATGTTTACAACATTACTAATTACATCATTACAAACATATAATCAAAGGCACTTAGCCGTTACATAACAAAATAATTCACGCTGATCAAAACACTAGTCGGCTTCCACGCTTTGTCTTTTGGACTGCTGGTGTACTGATCTGTCTGTAACTTCTCCGTATAATCATTCTGTACTATGCGTGTCTAGACTTAGTATGTATAAATCACATAGAACATATATCTGAATGTGCATACTCTTATTCGATCTCTCACATGTGCGCTGATGTGTTGATCGCTGTATAAATTTATCTGTCCTATTTTCCATACTTAGTCATTTTATCTTCTAAGTTATCTTTGACAGAAACTAGTATGACTTTATTGCCACGATGACAACACAAAATAAGTCATGCATCCTCTAGTATTCAACTTGCCAACACCTCCTTCTGTGCCTTTGATTGTTCCAAGGTGGTTGCGAGGAGAAATACTAAGTGGTTCCCCCTGGAGGAAATTTTTACCAAATTGAATTTCGACAAGGCTGCCTTTAAGGGGACTACTGCTGGAGGAGGTATTATCAGGGATCACTATGGGCAGATGATCATCACTTTTGCGGTTCATCTCAGGATGGGTTCTAACAATGTAGCAGAAATATCTGCCCTTTTTGGGGCTTTAATGTGGCAGTTTCCATGGGAATTAAAAAGTTGATTATCGAGGGCGAATCAAAAATTGTGATAGAGATGGTCAAGGGAAACTATAGAGCTAGCTGGAATATATCCAATCTACTGCAAGACATCTGGTCGCTACTCCCTAGACCGGATGAATTCAAACTGCAACACATTTACAGAGAGGGAAATTTTGTTGCAGACGTGCTGGCTGCCACAGGTCTTGATATGTAAGGCATCAGGTGCTGGAGAAATTTGAATTCCCTTACAAAGAAAACCGTTTTGCTGGAGAAATTTGAATTCCCACAAAATTGCCTCTAACACTTGGTATAAGTAGAAAGTTGTGAGGAAAAGGTATCTGGAAGAAGATGAGGAAGAGGGGGACTCAGAGGAGGAGGAATAAAATAAGAATGGAAGTAGCAGGGATAATAAGAAAGGGAAGAAAATTAAGAAGGATGAGGACAACCTTAATAAAGATATTGACAAAGAATCCCAGTCTATGGATGATGTCGGGAAGAGCCACGAATCATCCTAGATTTCAACAAGCTTCAAATTACCCACAATTGATTTATCTAAAAAGAAGTTGTTTGATGGTAAGCATTTGGAGTCTCCACTTATGGAAACCTCACTGCCTGGTCCCCAGGTGACATCAGATACTAAGAAAGTTACTGGGGGTAACAAGGATGAGGCCCCGGAGGAAAGCAAGGTGGAGGCTGAGAGTATGATTGAAGCTGAGGGTGACCTTATTCAAATGCAGAAAGATGTTAAGAGGCTTCAGACCTCCTTTCATGATTTTGTCTCCAAGAAGGACCTTTGAGAGGTTAAGGAGGAAATCAAAGAGTCAGGGGAAAGTTTCAACAAAATTACAGGGTTTGCGGTCAAAGTCATGCATTCGGTGACGACTCTCCCAAGTAGATTTTTGTTCCTTTTTTTATGCTTGGTTCTTTTAGCTAGTTTCGTTGGTTGGTCGTCTTGGGCTTGTTGGTTACTTTGTTTAACTCTTGTGTCTGTATTACTGTTTCTTGCTACTATGCTTTTGGTTTTTTAAATTATGTTGATTCTAATTTGCACAGACTGGTTACCAACTTCGTTGTGAAGTTGGGGTCTGTTGGTGTTAATAGGATGGTTACCAACCTCATGGTGAAGTTGGGGCTTGTTGTTTCTAGTTTTTGGTTTTTTATTTTCAAAAAAGGGATTGGCTGAGGGTCTGCTGGTAGTTTGCACTTCTCGTGCTGGCTATGTTTTCTTTAGGTCAGCTCCTTGTTCTGGCTATTTTTTTAATCAAAAATATCTCATCGGTTTCCTAAACCAAATTACATCACAATTGCATTCACACCATTATTCCCATATATGACATCATCATAAACTAAAACTGAATCAAAACATATAGTATCTCGAGTGTACCCTGATTACATAATCAGGTACTGAATATATAACATAGGATTCAACAGATCCTCAATACATAAGAGTCTCAATAGGTCAAAGTATTTCTAAAAATATAATCACTGAAAGCATGGAAAATAAAGCAGTAAAACTATGACAATCTAATGTAGGTCTCACAGAAAGATGCAAATGTAATACTGAAAATAAACGAAGAAGCATTGAACTCTCTGGATCAACAATTCAAAAATCAGAAACAAAGAAATGACAAAACAAGCATTGGATTCAAAGAGTACAACACCATCAAGAAAGGAGAATCATCAAAAGCACAAAGAGATGAAAGTACCGCATCTCCACCAAGACAAAAGAAGCAAAGTTGCAATTATAGTGGGAAGCCTGGACATATAGCTAATGTTTGTAGGAGTAGGAATGGTAAATCACCGAGTATACCTAAGTTTGATGCTTATTGTTTTAGATGCAATAGGTATGGACATCAAGCATTTGAATGCATAACTAATCTAGTCAACAATACAAGGAAACCTAAGTTTGATGGTTACTGCAAGAATTGTAAAAAGTTTGGACATAAAGCTGAAGAATGCATAATAAAGAAAAGGAATGATAACTGGAAGCCTAACTGAGAGAATTCTAAAACCAACCAAGTAGGTATTTCTATAGCATGGGACTATACCACAAGAATTTCATGTTTATTCTGTGGAAGGTATGGACACATTGCAGCAAACTGCATGTTGAATCACGGAAGGAACAACAAAAGAGCTTGGATAAATCATGGCATGGCATGTTTTCACTGTCATGAGGTAGGACACCTGCGAGGAATTTTAGAGACCAAGGTGATGCACTGACCGGAGATGAATTTGAAGTAAAAGCTCCTACTACTATTGAGGAAATCTGAGAATAAATGAACAAGACATGGAGGAAAAAGACTCAGGATGAAGGGACATCATCTAGAAGCACATACTGCACCATCTCTACCAAGTTGGTTGCACCGAGCTACACCTAATTGGTGAGAGGTATGTAGGTACTAGAAACCTATTGAAAATCTTAATTTTAGTTTTGAAGTATTACATTTGAGATCCATATTAGCATACTAAGACACACTTGGATAAGTTGTGAGTTTGAAGTATCATGTGTAGTTATTTTGTTTTATTCGGTTAAACAAAGTCACTATATAGTCGGTGAATAAGACAAAATAGAATCGATAAAGCATTATTGCAAAACCTAATAGCCATTGGAAACCCTAATCAAGGGAAACCTATAAATAGGGTGGTTTATAGTTCATTTGCACTTACCATTTATGAGAGCATTTGAGCACGTTGCAAGGCGATCATTTTTGGCATCCACTGAATGATACAAGAAGGTATTTCTGAATCATTTTAGAGAATTTTGAGAGCATTTTTGGCTAATTTATATTACCAAGCTATATTTGTGAAGTAATATCTAGTTGAGCGTGCCCTAGTTCGTATTTAACTTATCTTGAGAAGATATGGAACCGAGAGTCCAGAGATCCACACTGGTTAAGGATACATAATTTGTTCTACTAAACACAAGATGCCCCCAGTGATAGCATCATAAAAAGATATGACAAGAGCGTTATCATCAATCCTTCCATGAGTATTTCTGAATGATGATGTGTGTACTTTTATACACTGTAAGATTGAAGATCTTTGTCAAGAAGAAATTGATGCATCATTCAGTAAATTGTGTGTAAACAAGAAATTGAAGGATGAGCACACTCACTTGGAAGTGAAGCATCTGACCCACATAATGAACTTACTGAAGCTATTCAAACTGAATGGATGAGAATGGTACTCAGTCGAGTATACATGCAGACCATGTGGTTGGATGAGCCAATCAAAATTACAAAAGATATTCTACATCTCATTACTAGATTACTTATTGGTGATAGACCCAAGACTGTGAAACAAATTGAAAGAGGTAAACTTATCAAGTTTACAAAGGCACTTTGGGATGGTAGAGGCATGTAGATATCTACTGTTGAAGACCCCGAGCTGAGTTATGCATGCAACATTCTATCATACTAAGTATTTCAATCATCCAGAGTGGACATCGTACCTCTTAGTGTTGTGGAATTAGCATACAAAATTGTGAAGAAGGGACTGTAAATTGATGTTTGTGAGATTTTGTTGAAGCAACTGGATGACAACATGAATACTATCTAGAAAGAAAAGACCAATACTCTGAAGTTTAGTTCAATATTAGTATGTATATTCTTCTAATTTCAGAACTCTTTCCCTTCGATTGGTGATATGGTATGGAAGATAGACAAACCTATCATATATCATATCAATGAGTGCATACAAAGTTTAGGTGATAACTTTGAAACTATAATGGCTGATTAGTAAATTTTCAAGAAATAATGCACAAATGGTACAAAATACCACCACAATTGATTCTAAAATATCAAGACAACATTTGTTTTGAAGTTGACACTGATGAATGTTTAGAAAAGGCAGTTAAACAAAGAGCAAAATAGATAAAACCTATGGGATACGAGATGAAAATTGATGAAGCCTCAAAACAGATAGAATCCCTAATGGCAAAGCCCATTGATCCTAAAGCTCTAAGATATGACTCTTATGAGGAAGTAAAAGATAAAAGAAGGAAAAACATTGTTATACCTAAGGCAATAATAAAAATAGAGAAGATGACTGAAAATTTGTCAAAGACTCTAAGAGAAGATAACACTGGTAATGCAAAACTATTGTTGTAGTTGACAAGCAACTAGCAATAGTACCCTCACCGAGTACTACTGGAACAAAAGAAACACCAGATCCTTTGTACAAGAAAAAGTGAAGGTTGCAACCGATATAGTTCAACTAAAAGGTAGAACATATGAGAGAACTAGAGGAGGAAGGAAAGTTGTACACACTAGAAGAAGACTAAATCTTGGAAAGGGAAGTGACACATAATTTGATAAGGCATATAAGTCTATACCTGTAGCAATTTTTTCTAATGTACCAAAGAGTCTAGATGAATTTCTTGAATCATTAAACAAATCTAAAGGATTTGCAGGATTCAGGCAGACTAAGTATGAGAAAAGAAATGAGGAAGACAAGAATACAATTGAAGATGATGTGGTAGCAACACTACTGAACTACAGAGTCACACCAATTGAACTTGGTAATCAAATACTATAGGATTTGTAGGATAAAATTATTGCTAGATGGAAGTATTCTATGAATGTTGAAAAGAAAATGAGAGAAAGGTCATTAGTTCACACTATTCCTGACCTAGCACCATCAAAAATCAAAGAAGCATTGAAGATATATTCTAAAGAATCCATTTTCAAGGGAAGATCCCACAGGATAATGAATGGAGATATGGAATCTATAGAAAAGGAGACAAAAATAAAGTGGAAAAAGATATACAACTTAGATAACACTAAGCATGGAGAGGTAGAGACAAGTCAACAAGGAAGCATGAGTAATCAAGTAAAGGAAACCACTACCAATGTAGAGCCAATTGATCTAACTATAGACAAAGGAGAGATAATTATTGAAGATTGTTGAAATAATGATCTATTTGTCATCAATGAATGCACTTAGTGAAAACACTTATTCGATTTTGAATGCTTACCGAGCTCATCACTCAGTCCACAGCCTATACCGAGTATTCAGTAAAGCTCACCGATCAAACAGTTCAAACCGAGCAGTAAGGCAGTCACCGAGTATATGAGAAGAACAACAGTTACCGAGCAGACGGTAGTCACCGAGCTTCACCGTAACTACCGAGTCATCAGTTGAAGACAATCGAGAAGTCAGTTACTACCGAGTCACCAGTGGTTACCGAGTGACACTATATCTACCAAGTCACCACAGCTACCGAGTTCCAAGCTACACTTCGGGACTAGTATGGACCGAGCTTCTACTCTTACTGAGAGCATGACGATGCCGAGTATTGTAGTGGCTGCCGAGTATCAGAAGATCACCGAGCCAGCTTGAGGAACCGAGCTTCTACCGACTCAGTAATATTTTGTTCACCTATGTAAGGCCGACTTAAGAATGAGTTTATGTTATTAATTTGTATGAGGCCGA
>MU226986.1:6925319-6969767 GCA_018584345.1 Thuja plicata
GTGTAATAAAAATACCTTCATCTTGTTGCATGATCTGTAGACCAAGAAAGAACTTGATCTCTCCAAACATAGACATCTCAAACTCTTTGCTCATTTCATTTGCAAATGATTTGCATAGCATATCATTCCTCCAAATATGATGTCATCAACAAATATCTCATCAATCAAAATGTTAGCATCAATATCTTCCTTCAACTGAAGATTATTGTTTTCACTAGTCCTTACAAATCCAATACTTATAAGATAGGAATGAAGTCTTTCATACCAGGCTTGGGGTGCTTGTTTTAATCCATACAGGGCTTTATGTAGCCTACATACCATGTCCCTCTTGTCTAGATCGACAAACCCTTCTGGTTGTTCAATGTATACCTCTTCTTCAAGTATTCCATTTAGGAATGCAGACTTGACATCCATTTGATATACCTTGAATCATTTACATGCAGCATAAGCAAGTAATATTCTTACTCCTTCTAGCCTAGCAATGGGTGCAAAGGTCTCTCCATAGTCAATTCATTCTTCTTGTGCATACCCCTTGCATACTAGTCTTGCTTTGTTTCTGGTGACTTCTCCATTCTCATTCAATTTATTCCTGAATATCCATTTTGTACTGATAACATTCTTGTCATCCAGTCTCGGTATAAGTGTCCATGTCTTGTTTTTCTCTATCTACTCAATCTTCTCATTCATAGAACTTATTCATTCAGTATTATCTAGTGCAACATTGACATATTTGGGCTCATAATCACAAATAAGACATCTTGTATTTAGAGACTTACTTTTGGTTCTCATACCAGCCTTCTTATCTCCTATGATCTGGTTCTGTGGATGGTTCCTTCTGACATATCTTGCAAGTATAGGTTTAGCTCTTTGTTTATTAGCTTGATTATCATTTTTTCCTTCATTTTGGTCTCCATCACTTTGTGCATCATCTTGAGCAATATTCTGATCATCGATATTTGCAGCCTGATGCTCAGGTGCAATGATATGTTGCTCGGGAGCTCTACATTGTTGGTCAGGTAGAGTGTTAGGTTCTTCATTGTATACAAACCTATTGTAGTCCTCTGGTTCTTTAGTGCTTTCCTTTTCATTCTTCTTTGTGAATTCATCTATCTTTACATTTGCACTTTCAACAATTTTGTTAGAGGCCTTATTTAGACATTTATAAGCCTTGCTCTTGGTAGACTACCCCAAAAAGATTCCTTCATCACTCTTGGAGTCAAGTTTTCCATTTTTATCATCTTTTAAGATATAACATTGACTACCAAATTTTTTGAAATAACTCACATTGGGTGTGTATCCATACCAAAGCTCATAAGGTGTCTTTTTGGTGTCTTTCTTTAATTGTACTCTGTTTAATGTGTAAACAACAGTACTGATAGCTTCTCTCCAGAAGATTTGGGTGATGCCTTTCTCTATCATCAATGTCCTTGCACAATCAACTATGGATCTATTCCTTCTTTCAACAATTCCATTTTGTTGTGGTGTCCTCGGTGCAGAGACATGTCTTTTGATTCCATGATCATTACAAAAGTTGGTGAATTCATCTGAAATAAATTCCCCTCCTCTATTTGACCTTAAGCATTTCAATTCTTTACCACTTTGTTTTTCAACCATTTCCTTATACCATTTAAACATCTTAAATTCTTTTGATTTATCTTTTAGAAATATTACTGTCATCATTCTAGATTAGTCATCAACAAAGAGAATAAAATATCTATCTCCATAATAACTCTTTATCCTCATAGGTCCACATAAATCAGTATGGACTAATTCTAGAATGACATAAGATGTCTGGGTTTTTCTTTTGAAGCTAGATTTTGTCATCTTACCTTTTTTACAATTCTTACACATGATGTTGTTGGGCTTGGTCATCATCGGTAAGCCTCTCACATTTCTCTTTTTGCTTATTTTTATCACGTTGTCAAAGTTCACATGACACAATCTTTTGTGCCACAACCATATGTCTTCGTTTATAGCAATCAAACAACTAGTGTCAGTATCATTCAGATATAATAAGTTACCTTTTGTCTGCTCACTGGTACCAATCAGATTTCTTGATTTTTTGAAGATCTTAGCCTTCTTATTTTCAAATGCTACTCTGTGACATGAATTATTCAATTGAGAAACACTCAATAGATTATAATTCAATCCATTTACCCAATAAGCATTTTCACATTTTATCTGGTTATTCAACATTATGGTTCCTCTACCTTCAACTGTATAAGGTGTGTCATTACCCATTCTTACTAAACCACCTTTATAGTATTCAAAAGTCTCAAAATTTTGCTTATCACCGGTCATATGGTGAGTGCAGCCACTATCTATGATCCATACATCATTTTTACTAACTTTACATAAGAGTGTATTTTCTACATACCTTTCTTCATCATCATCTGAATCATCTTTTATTGCCACAAACACCATCTTGATGTCTTCCTCAAATTCGGTGTCAGTATCATCATATTTGCATTTTGCTAGGTAACTAGCCTTCTTTCCTTTGTCCTTATAGTCTCGGGTATCTCTTCTTTTTGATTGTTAGTAGCTTCAGTAATCACCTCTGTCAGACTTCTTTTCAAATGATCTGTCATTACTTTTGTTAGGACATCTTGCACCAAATCCAATCTCTTTACAATTAAAACAAACAAGTGGTAATTTACCTTTGAATTCACCTTTGCCTCTCTGCATTCTTCTTGCCATAAGGGCTTCAATTTCATCAAGATCTTCTTCTTCACTTTCACTATCACTATCTTTTCTCATAGTGTGTTTATGACTTGATTTACTTATTATCAAAGAAGATTTGAATGTAGACTCTATGTTTGGTAAGACACTATTATCAAAATTGTTCATCTCAAATGAAATCAGTCTTCCAATCAAACTGTCTAGAGTAACATTGCTATTTGCTATTGCTCTCGTTT
Source organism: Thuja plicata (assembly GCA_018584345.1). Lineage (NCBI taxonomy): Eukaryota > Viridiplantae > Streptophyta > Pinopsida > Cupressales > Cupressaceae > Thuja > Thuja plicata. The sequence continues at coordinate 6,928,235 of MU226986.1, forward strand.
CTTGAATGGCAGATACTCTAATAGCATAAGTAGGTAGTAAGGTTCTTAGAATTTTATTTACCACTGTATCTTCTTCTAGTACACCTCCAACTCCTCGGATAGCATTGACTACCTCTTTGATTCTTGTGTTGTACTTTGTGATGTTTTCACCTTGTTTCATTTTGAGATCATCAAACTTTCCTCTAAGGATTTATGCCTTGGTTCTCAAAACATTCTTGTCACCACCACATACAAGCATCAATTTGTCCCACATCTTCTTTGCAGTCTTGCAGGTTTTGACATCTTCAAATCCAGTATCAGAGAGTGAGGAAGCAAGCTCTATCATCATGCAGTTGTGTTCATGCTTCTCTCTCATTTTCTCAACTGTTGGTGCTCCTGTGGGCAACAGATATTCAGTATCTAAGTATTGAGTAACATCATTTCCAATACCTAATAAGTGGAGTCTTATTCTGCTCTGCCATGAAGCAAAATTATCTTTGTTCAACTTGGGCACATCTCGTCTGTTCATCTTGTGATTTTTAGCTTAGGTCTTAAAACCTTCCTTCTATGCACACAAGCTCTGATACCAATTGTTAGTAATAACTGGGGGGGGGGGGGGGGAATCAGTGNGGGGGGGGGTGAATCAGTGGCCTCAAAAATTAATCCTTAAATCAACCCTTAAAACTTATAACCACAAATTATGTCTCTAGTTATCTTCTCTCCTACAAGATGAATGCCTTGAAATAATTATATCAATTTTCTACTTGTTGGATTGCTTTGTAAATCTCTCTTCTGTATGATTACCAATAAGCAATCAACTATTTACCGAAACACAATAAATATGCAGAGTATACCGATAAATCCAGAATTGCATATGTGAAATGTAAAATAGTAAAGTAATGAAACATAAACACATAACACATGGATTTTTAACGTGGAAACCCTGTTAGGGGAAAAACCACTGGGACTGGTACCCCAAATTTTCACTCTTCTAAAGTGAGCTCTGTTAGGAGCCAACCCTGTTAAAGGTTACAAACATACTATTAGGTGTGACCTTGTAAGAGGATTTAAAAGATAGTTTGTCACCTAGTATCTGACATCTAATGCTACCATCCTTGATCAAACACTCACTTGGCCTGTCAATAGGTATTAGGCATATCCAATGCTACTTTCATGATCAAACTTTTTGATACTCCTTGGGATGTATCTCAATTGTAGAAGACTTTTAAGTCTTGCTCGGTTAAGAGACTTGATGCTTCAATAGTTAAACTGAAACATTAATGATTTTTTCATACATACAACTCAATTGCATATTTTCAGATCTATTGTAAGTGCATTACCTCTTTGATCAATATAATCAATTCTATACCTTTGCTCCACACTATTCTGCTTTGTGATGTCATCTCACTGTCCGTCGATGTCTACAAAATCTAGCTCTTTCTTTAGCTTTATTGATCAGGTCTGAATGAAGACTTTCTTCTCCTTCAAAATCTCTTTAGCATCTTCCCTCTTTTCTCTTTTTCACCCCACACACCAATTCATAATGAATTGGTTTTGTCTCTTTATAGACATGTTTTACCTTTTCTTGGCTTTCTTGATTCTTGGCATGATTCACAATTCTTGCCAATTAGATTTAAAGCAAACTCCTATTTTATCTCAAAGAGATCTTCTTGCCAACTGGATAAATCAACTTTAAATCAATTACTTATCTCTAGCTTTATCAGGATGGTTAAAACAATGATAAGTATCCATTAAGTCTATTTATAGCTTCTTGACAGCTAAGCATTTTGTCATTTCTGAACTCTCTGTTATGTTGGTCAACACTTTAGTTAGTCACCAGTGATAACTGACTGTTCCGTTGGGGTGACTTTAGTTGTCATCGGGATCTCCGTCCTTGTCTTTTTCGTAGAGCAACACTGTAATCCTGTCTGTCGGGTTACTATGTGTTTTGCTTGTCGGTCAACACTGTAACTCTACTCATCGGTAATGTTGTGCATTTGCTCTTTTACTCTGACCGTCGACGTGCACTCCGTCGGTGTATACAGTCACTTCGTGAATACTTGACTTATATGCATTACTAATAGCAAAGCCTTTGATTCATTGGTTCTTTGAAGTCTTTGACAATATTTCCATGACCATACAGATTATATCAAGTTGACATCAATGACAATACAATACATTAACTGATTTAATGCCTTGCATGATCATCAACTTAACATATTCAAACATTCAATCAGTTACATGTCATCATCTAGGGCTCCTAATGTTTCATAGTTGTCTTAAGACTTATTGATGGGTCTTAAGATGTCTTAAAAAGTCCTAAAAAAGAGAGATAAATAAGCATATAGAGAGATGAACATAGAGAGAGGGGGGGACAACTAAAGAGATATATTATAAGTATATTAAGTTAGAGATGCACACCTTCTTTAGTTTTATAATAATGTGGCAACAAAACTTCATAATTTATTTATTCTCTATTAGGTGACCACTTTCTTTCAAATCTATGTTGTCTTGTCCTCTTATTTCCCATTTCCCTTCTTCAAAAAAATGCCTTTGAAAAATAACCACGAACCAAAATATCCTTCTTTATTAAAAAATACAAATTAAATTGCATATGCTTTTATCAAAAATGAAAAAAAGAGTTATTTTTTTATACCCAACTCAATGGTCGTGTCGAAAAACAAAAAATGTGACCGACCTACTTCAGGCGAACTAGGTTAGTTAGCAAAAGCGGTTTTAGTTGTATGGTAGTTTTTTTGGCAAGGGGGATTTTTTTCCAAAGGGGTTGGAACGAAGCCCCCTGAGATGGTCTTCTCCCCTAAAGCCATCTTCATTCTGTAGATTTATGCCCTTCGGAGGTCCTAAACAGGAATCAAATAGAAGAATTTTCACAAACGCAAATGCCAGATGCTACTAATCGAAACAAGCTTTTCAATGACTATGATTTTGATATATATTGAATTCGTTATGAATTTCTATGTTTAGTTTTATTAGACATAGTTTGTCTGATCATTCTACAACCTATCTGTTTGACGCTTCTAGAAAAATAGTAAATTATGGAATTTTTGTTTTGAAAAATATCCAGACATGAGGTATTTATATTTTCTTTCTAACAAAAAAGAAAAAAATAATTTTGATATATAGAGATCATGATACAGTGCACTAAATGAACCTATGTCCAAATTAAAGTTAATGTGACTTGAAATCTCAAAAAATTATAGAATATTCAACAAAATTGAACAAAACCAATTCAATACACTAGATATAAGTGTTACAAACCTAAATTTGAAAGAATTATATTTTTATTAGTTTTAGAAAACAAATTATGATTGAATTAGTGAATTTCAATCCTTAAAAAGCTGATTTTTTAAACAAACTACTTTTCGAAGCAAAAGGGAAAATGGATACAAATGTATTCCAATTTTTTTTTAAAAAGATATATTTAGAAACTAGAAACAAAATTCTAAAATTCACTAGTTTACATCATCTTCAAATTCCTAATGGTTTTAGAGCAATAGGTGTCTAAAAGTGAAGTTTTTTTTAGAATTTTCATCTTAGTGTCAAAGTTGGCAAAAAAAATGTAACCCACTATTGTGGGATCACCCTAAATCCTATCAGGTGAGATAAACACTATTCTTTCTCTGTTTCCTTCCCTGCTACATGCTCCATCAAAATACATCTGCCATACCTGATCTTGGCTTTTTTTTAACATGAGTTATAATTAATTCAGTGTTCTTCGATTCAAGATTTGTTAATTGGACTAAGAAATTTCCCAAATCGGTATCATAGAAGTAGGTCATCTGATTTGGATATATATCTTTAATAATTTAAGATGATCTAGGATCTCTTTCCACCTTGACTTATTTTCCATTCACCCGTATGGTGGCATATGACAAGTCTAATTGGACATGACCGCCAATTAGACTTGGCCATTGTGTAGACAACAACATCCCATAATTGGGGGGAACATCAACCATAGTAATGTTTGTTTTATAAGAAGATTCATGACAAGTGGCTATTTTAAAGTTAATGTCCTTCATGAATCCCACCATAGGGATAGACCAATTATACATAGAATAACACTTTCCATAGGTTGTATCAACCCATAGCCCTAACTCCTTCATGAATTCAAAGGGAGTGTTGTTTATTGTTTCTCTTGAATCAATCTAACAATTTATTACTAGCCTACCACTTATTAACAATGTCACATATAAAGGATGAATGTGAAAGGGGTTCTTATTCAATGTAGTACCCAAGTATACCTCTTGTTTTGGTTCCCATTCTTTACTTACTATAGATACTTCATGTTTTTGTTTCTTACATTGCTCTATGGGGACAACATATAGGAGTTTTATGGTTCTTTCTATATAATTAGGGAACCTCATCATCTGTAATAAAGGGAGTGACATTTTCATTTGTTATAGGGAATTTATGATGCCAAATGATGTATCTTTCATGGGTTTGACCAATTCAACCTTTTTAGAAGTCTCATTTTTGGGTGGTTTGAAAAGTTTGGTATTATCAACTTTTGGTTTGGCTATGGTTGTATCCGACTACTTTATGGTGACCGACCCCTTTTATTTTGGATTGTTTTATTTTACAAAATTTATGGCATTCTTACCCTGATCCAAATTTACAATTATATTCCTTAAGTTTTAATAGCTCTTGGCTTGTGCCACAACTGCCATAGTGAGAGCCTTAATTTATTCTTTTGTAGGTCTTCTTAATTTAGGAAAACTCTCTTCTTCCCTTTCTGAAAACACCTACTACATATAACATTGTTTATTGTGTCTTTGAAAATTTACATCAAGCTCATAATCTTCTTCTAAAGAATCATAACCATCTAAAAATCCAAAGGGTAATGGCCTGGTCAGGATCATAGTCATCATATTCTAAATTTTCTTCTTGCAATATTTGAGCCACTATACACTGTTGTGGTGAATGGGAAAAGTTACAAGCTATACACCATGGATTTTTATCTACCATATGATTTTCTTGTTCGCTCAAAGGATCAGGTGGATCCTTGTTAGAATTTTGTTTTGGTATCTCAGGCTTTCCATCTTTCCATGTGGTGTTGTATGACATGTCCTATAATCTCATCATGTCATTTATTTTGATCTAAGGCATGTCATTTGTATTATACTAAGGTCTATCACTTTTGCCTACTTTCTATGACAAGTCTTTCAAGAAATTTATTACCTTGTCCAATTTGTCTTCCTCCTTGTTCTACTTTAGGGCTTCAAGATTATGTAATTTTACTTCATCTCTTCTTCCCATTTTACCAAAAACTTTCCTATTATTTTCTATTGTGATTGTTACTTTACATGCATCTTGCAGAGTATGTGGATTCCTAGATCTAATGTCATAATTAGTATTTCTTTCAAAAGAATCCATGTAGAACACCATGCATATTTCATCAGTAGGATTCATGTGATGAGGGATTTTATTTAGTAATTTATTAAACCTTTTATTGAATCCCCCACTGAATCATTATACCCCTCTTTTACATTTGTTAATTCATGTAAAGAAAAAGAAGGGTCATTGTGGGCCCCATACTCTTCTAGAAATATGTTCTTGAATTCTTCCCAACAACCAATGGATGCATCTGGAAATCTCTTGTATTATTCCCTAACATCATCCATTAAAGACTACACAAATAACTTCATGTAAAAGTCTTCATGTGGAACCTCGTGGTTCTCCATTGTATTTTCAAATGCTCTTATACGATTCTCTCCATTATCAGAATTGCTTCCTCCAAACTTAGAAATTCCATTCTTCCACTCATTGAGTATATCATGAGGGTCTCCTGTTACTCTTGATAAATCCAATTGCTCGTATCTGTCTCTATTTATGGGGCCTCTCATGAAAGCATACTGATCTGGTTGGTTATTTTTTAAATTGTTTTGGGGAATGTAATGGTACCGATTTTGATATGTGTTGGCTTGATAATGATGGGGTGATGCTTGTGGGTTGTAAGCATGGTAATTTAACCGGTGAAGTGGATAACCAAACTGGTCATATGAACCTGTATGATAATTATCCCTTTGCTGGAAATTATTATCAATGAGAGGTGGAGTGTGGTGATTTGATCTTCCTCCCTGGTTATATCCCTCATACATAGAATTATTATGTAATTTTTCTAGATTTTAATTTGTCCTTGTTCCACCCCCTTAATTATCTCCTCTTGGTATTTCCTCAAGCCTTCTTCCATCTTGATTAATTCGCTATGAATTTTTTGCATTCAACTCCCTAGTAGAGTCGTCAATATGTTGGATCCCAAATCAATAGATTGGAAAGTTCTAAGAGTATGCCAAGCTCTATGTTCAAACCTTCTAATTGACTTGGCCAAAAAATGAGAGTAACCAAATTAAGATTAATCTACCCCTACACTTCAGGCTCTACAAGACCTAAGTGGGCGCACCTATTCAGTAACTTAATCTTCAAGATAATGTTTTTTTATAAAAGATTATATCTCCTATATGTATTCTACTTTTATTTTCTATCTCAGAATGACATGTATTCCTGAAATACATTGATTGTTCTCCGACTACTTGATTCCTTCCAACTTTCTAATTATCTTATTTTCTTCTTTCTATTGTTACTTGTGCTTTAATTCAACAACTATCTTGATATATAACTTGATTCTTGCTTCTATTTATCTTCTAGTCTCCTACTCTAATCTGATTTATGTTTTGAATGAAATTATGTATAATTGACCAGTGCCTTCTCTTTTGGGCTATAAAGTTACCCCTTTTCTAAATCTTCATGTATAACCCTATGAGATAATTTTTAAACTCACCACTTGGATGGGTATATCAACTAATCCAACCCTCAATACTATCTAATTATTATCTTCCACCATAATCAATCCAATTGAATTTAAATTTTACTAGAAAAGACCAATTAGACAAGATGCATATGGACAACAACTTCCCATATAAATCTTGATGTTCGAATTGCAATGACAACAAATAACTTCTTCATAGGAGGATTTAAGAAAAGATTCATTTACTTAAAATGAAAATCACAGAGAACTGATCCATAATAAGAATTTTCCATGACACAATTAAAAAGAAAAAATAAATTGAGTGTATTTATTTTAATTTTTTTTCTTCTACTTATGATGTATTACAATGATTTCTTGATTATCATCTTTCTACGACCTTGGTTTCTCCTTTAAAAACAAAGGAGAAGAAACAAGCTTAAGGTCATTTCACATAATAACCTGTCATAACTAAAACACGTAAAAACTTAATAAACTATTTTTTCATTCAAAACAAAACACAACATGATCGATAATTGTTGCACATAAGAGGATCATATAATGTAGCCAATTTCTACTCTTATGGGATCTCCTCTATGACTTCAAGCTCTTTTTCATCTACTCCCAAGTATTCCACTTCCCAACAGACAACTTCGATGTGTCACAACCAATTGAGATTCAAAATAGAAATCATGTTGACCATATGGTTTTTCCATCATTTTCCTACTGATGCTCTTACCCCTACCAAAAAAAATGAAAAACATTATCCAGTGTGATAATTTTGTCTTGGAACATATTGAAACGTTGAACACTTGCATCCTTTTCTTCTATCATATGTGCAATAATCTTAGGCACCATTTTTTTGTACTCAAGATTCCAATCCTCAAATCCCATTATTTTTGCATCCTTGTCTACTATCTCTGGGATTGTCCAATGTTTGATAGTGTGGAAACTATAAATTTTGTTTGTGATCTTCTTCTCTTCACCATTTACATATCTTAATTCTTCAATAATTGAAGATATCATTTTATCAATTTATTTAATCTTCTCAGGAGCATCCAGATATCTTTGTGTAACTTTGTACATAGTAGTAAAAGTAATATTATTGGGTTGTCATTGTTTCACCAACTTCTCAACTTTGGGTTTATCCTCATGAAAGGCTCTCTGCATTTCCAAGAAAGTATTATACCCCTTGTAAACATATTCATATTTTCTAATCACTAGCTCTGTTCTGTGGAGTAATATTTCTCAAAAGAAATTAGGACCTTTTGTAGGATTTCTTGTGAAGATTTTCATTGGTTTCACTTAACCTTCTCATCTCATTCTCATACATGCTCTTTTCCTCATCCCACCCTTCAAAAATTTTGGCTCTGTCAATAGGTATTGGTTGGGCATCTCTATGTAGGAAAATGGATTGACTCTGACTTTATTCAAACCTTTTCAAGTTATCCATCAAAGTATCATTTTCCATATACATTTTATTTATTACACAGTTTGGTTCAACTTCAACCCTCTTCTAATTCACTTGCATGTTGCTCTAAATATTTTACTTGGTCCCGAGTGAACATATCCTGATGCATAATTGATGTGGTAGTTTCTAATGGAGAAGTGTTCTTCATAGTTTTCCACATAGAAATTCCATCTTTTCCTTTCACTATGTCTAGAAACTTTGGTTTTTGAGAACCCTTATAACTAACCCATGATGCAAACACCTCAGCTTTGGCATATCTTGTTCCACTCACTCCTTCTTCCATATTAAACTCTGCTACAAGCATAGGATCATTTTTCTTACTTATTTGATCCAGTAAGAATACTTGCTCTAATTTAACTCTAGGAATAACCATCATGTCAATTTTTAAAATCATCTCCGTTTCTTCTACAAGAGTAACATTAATTTCATAAAAACTCAATTCTTTAAAGGTCTGAGCTATGATTTCATCATGCCTCGACTCCTCCACACCCATGAGTTTAACTTGTTTTCTCTCCTCAAATTACTTAATTTTCATCTTAAGCCAAAAATATTTAAATTTTTGAGAAGTAATGAAATTTTCATCCTCCATGAACCTTTGAGATATAATCTCTCTCATCAACACAATCTATGGGTTGTGTACCTTTAGGGAGCTCAGTATCATAACCATGAATTTCATCTTGATATAAGTGTGGGTGAGACAAGGGTTGATCCACTTCTCCATGATCCTGCAGTGCATTAATAGAACTAGCTACCTCATAAGTATCACCTCACCCCTATGATTCATCATATGGAACCAAGGGCACAGGGGCATCTTTTTAGTGTCTCTTTTGTGTGCAAAGAGTCAGTGTGGATTCTGAATCAGGAACATCATGGATGAAAATTCCTTCGGGCTTCTCTGGTTGGACTTGAATGTTCTCTAGATTAGTATTTTTGGATTTTCTATATAATTTCTCAAAATTGGTTAGCATCAACTCCATCCTTATTTCCAAATTGGATAGTTCTTCAAAGAACCTGTGAAGTCCTTTCTTCTTTGTATCCTTTTCAATTTTATACAAGATATTCCACTTCTTCCCCCTCTGTGTATCTTTCTCAAGCATGAGGCAGGTTCTAGTTACATCTTCCTTGGAGAAAAATTTATGTGATAAACATTTGACCGAATAATTAATGTGGTCTTCAAGGTCACACAACCTCTCTACATCTGAAGACAAATGCTAATTTTCTTTCAAGTACTTTCTTAGTACTTCCAACATATTGGACCTAATTGAATATCCTGTAAATTTGGATACATTGGGCAAGAATTTACCCCCTTCTTTCTTGGACCTACTACTTCCTTCTCAAGCTAGAGAATTTTCCACATGAACTCTAAGAAAGAAACTCTCTCAAGCACAAATAATGGAAATTTCTGAGGATCCTGGAAATATCCATATACTCTAATGATAATGTTAGGGCCTTTGCAAAACCAAATCAAAAAATTATGTGTGTTCCCTTTCTCTAGATCAAAAGAAAGTGGTATCAATACTCTCCTTATTGATAATGGTAATCTTTAAACAGAGTGACCTAGGCCTCTAATAATTGGAACAACAAAAGAATCTCTAAAAAATTTGTAATCACAATCATTTGAATCTCTATCCCACAATACACACCATTTCTGTATTGGTACTCTTCCTCCCTTTTCATCTATTGTGGTCAGTTGTAGGTTGTGTTTGAACATTTCCCTATTTTGAAAGAGTATCAAATAAAATAACAGAGAGTAGTGTTTAATTTCCTATCCTGATTCCAGTATATCAGTTGGTTATGGATTAATATTTCAATCTTAGTAGCAATATCAAATTCCAAGTTGACATCATGGTTTTGTATTCTCATGGAACTGAACAACATGTCATATGACATCTTATCTTTCGAGTCTTCTCCTGATAATTGACACCAACCATAATAAGTATATTATAAAAATCACATGAAATCCCTGACCCACAATGGTTCTTTTCTTGTAATTCACATGTTCTATTGTTTTCTCCTCTTTTTATGAAATAATCCACTTCATTTGTACTAATTTTTTTAACTAAACTTGGATATTATGCTCCGAACTCTTCTCTATCAATTTTGGTAATGATATGTTTGTTTAAAATAAAACAATCCATGATAATAGATCTAGTCACAACCACTGTGGGTATTTCATTTCCAGGCGTAACTATCCTAGTTTTAGATTAGTAATGATCTACCAGTGCTTGAATTAACTTTGTGTCTACAAACACATTTGGGACAATACACTTGGCCAAATCTAAATTCAATGGGTTAAAAATAGGAATATTTGTATCTTTTTTATTATAAAAGAACCAAAAAAATTTTGTCCATTAATGGGGATTGTAGCATCTCTACAATCACCAAATTTGTCAGTAAAAACATGCTTGGCACCTGTATCCTCAAAACCTGGTAACACATCTCACATAGATTTTTGTAATGGCCTCCTAGTAAGTTCCAGTTCCTTAATTTTATTCTCTTGCTACTTTTTTCTTATTGATTTTTTAAGAAACTAATTTTTAGCTCTTAATCAGATACTTACTTGCACCTTTGTTCATATACTTTAGATGGTTCTTGGCATGGTGTCCTAGAGCTTCTTTAGTTACTCTTTCAGCTTCAAATCAAAATACTTAGACGCTATATCTCCTATAAATACCACATCTTGTCTCATTAATTTAGTATGTGCAAAATTATGACTCTACTTGCTCCTAAAAATTAAAGCTCAACTAGCGACCACTGCCTTTCCTTTATCATTTTTTGACACTTCGCAATACTACTTTTTAGCCTTTGATCACATCCAGCTATTTGGCGCATTATCTCCATTTTACAAGTGTCTTTCCTTCCTCATATGCTAGGTCCGTAATATAGCGATGACTCTAGGTTTTGTCGCCAGATCACAACCCTTTCATACTGTCATATTCCAAGTTCCATGAGATACCGAATGAAGTGAGACCCAACTTTTGCTTGTGTCATAGTCTTGTGTTCGCAAAACTTATTATTTTCTGAGAAATAGATCTTGTGAACTAGAGAAGATCATTTATGGTTCTTACTGGGCCTACTAGTATGACATGTATCTTCCACATGGAAAATAGGTTTTGGAAATGAGATAATTAACTGAGAGGGGAGGGGTGAATTAGTTACTCCAAAACAAATCCTTTGTCCCTTAGATATCTTAAATTATTTAACACTGTTACTCGGTTAATTAAGATATTCTTATGTAACTCGGGTGTCAAAGTAATCTTTATAATATCCAATGCAATTATACTTTAGAGAATTAAGTGCAGAAACATAAAGCATGAAACAAATAACATATACATAGGTGACACCAAGATTTAACGTGGAAACCCAATATGGGAAAAACCACCAATGTAACTAGTTACTATTTTTTACTCTTCTAAAGTGAGCCTTGTTAGGAGCCAACCTTGTTAAAGGTTACAATAACACATTTTTAGGTGTGACCTTGTTAAAGGATTTAATCACCTTGTGAGGAGTGACCTTGTTAGAGGTCTTCAACACTTCAACATAGAAATACTACCTTGTGAGAGGATTTACAAAAAGATTGTTAAGTCTACTTTGTTAAGAGATTTTAGATCACTGCTACAATTGTTAGAAAGTAACAATGAATTGACCTGTATGTGTAAGCAATTGTCTTTGCTGATTTAGATCTCTGTTATGATTATAACTAGATCCTTGCTGATCAGATGTTCTATTACAGCTCTGAGTGAATAATACTCAATCAGAATCCTATCTGATTTTTCCTTCACTCTTCATATCACAGAATTCCACACTTCTGCTTTCTCTTCTTGCTGATCACCTTACATTTCTCACATTCAATCCAAACTTGACCTTTCATTTATATGGTAAGCTTTTTCAATTTGGCTTGAATATACTTCTAATAATAAATCACAATTTAGTCAACCTCATATAACCAATTAATTAAAGAATATAAATCACTGTTAGTCGGCTGCCACTGAATGCCTGAACAAGACTGAAATGCCCGAGTGACTCGGTTAACACTGAACTTCCTTCAATGCCCAACTAAACCCGGTCAACACTAGATAACTCATTCTGTTCACCAACTGCGCTCGGTCTAAATGTAGACATTTGTGTAACATCACTACATAAGTGTAAATACATGTGTAACATCAATGATAATACACAATTGAATAATTGTCTTCAACAATCTCCCTCTTTGGCATTGATGGCAACACAACATGTCATAATAAAAAGAATTGTAGAACAATATAAAATTTTATTAATGTCTTTAGCTTCATTCTGATTCTCATCCAAAAACACCCTCTGATATAAAAATCTCCCTCTTACTGTATTATCTTTTGTATTATAGCAAACTCTCCCTCTTTTATCTTATTCTTATGTATTATAGAAAACTCTCCCTCTTTGACAACAGATGCCAAAGACACCATCTCCACAAATATCAATAGTTATTACTATTTCACTTTGTAATTTTAATGTACTTGAATGTACAAATTTATCTGCAATGTGCTCCGATGTACCTGCATCAACTGATAGATCTTCAGTGTCGCTCGAGTTGATGCATCACTAAACTGTATTTTAGTGACCTTTAGTTAGGGGAAGTACCTCTAGCTTTCTTCTAAGATACAAGAATGCATCCTTAGGTAAAGTTTTGGTGAATATGTCTGCAACTTGTTCTTTGGTATTCACATATTCCAACCTTACTTCTTTATTCTGTACCAATTCCCTCAAAAAATGATACTTTATTGCTATATGCTTGGTTTTGGTGTGCATCACAGGATTCTTTGAAATGTTAATGGCACTGGTGTTGTCACAGTAGATAATAACTGACTCTTTTACTTCTTCCTTCATTCTTGATAACTAGTTCTTGATCCATAGGATGTTTGAACAGTTCACTGCTGCAGCAACATATTCTGCCTCTGCTGTAGATTGAGAGATACAATTCTATTTCTTGCTAGTCCATGATACTAACCTCTTTCCAAGAAAGAAAGCTCCACCACTGGTGCTTTTCCTTTCATCTACACTTCCATCCCAATCATCATCAGTGAATGCCTTTAAATCAAAGTTTCCACCTTTCTTATACCATAAACCATAGTCTTCAGTACCCTTCAGATATCTCAGAATTCTTTTGATTGCCATTAGGTGGTTATCTCTAGGATTAGCTGAAAATATTGCAACAATACCAACTGCCAATGCAATATTAGGTCAGGTGTGAACAACATATTGCAATTTTCCAATCATATATCTGTAGTTGGTCTGATCTACCTCCTTTGAATCATCATCTTTAGACAATTTCTGTCTAGTACACATGGGTGTTCCAACAAGTTTGGAATCTTCCATACCAAATTTCTTAAGTATCTCCTTGATATATTTTGATTGAGTAATGTAGATACCATCCTTCATTTGATGTACTTGTAATCCAAAAAATAATTTGATCTCACCAAACATAGATATCTCAAATTCTTTACTCATAGCTACAGAGAATGCTTTGCATAGGTCATCATAACCAGTGAATAACATGTCATCAAAAAATATCTCTGCTAATAGTATTTTGTTCTATGGTCCTTCTTTGATGTACAAGCTACTATTATAATTGGTTCTCTAAAATCCAATTCTTATTACATAGTTACACAGTCTTTCATACCATGCTCTAGGCACTTGCTTTAGTCCATACAATGCTTTATGTAGCTTGCAAACCATATCCCTTCTGCTAGGATCAATAAATCCTTCAGGTTGTTAAATGTAGACTTCTTCTAGGATTCCATTCAGAAATATAGATTTCACATCCATTTGATATACTTTGTATCCTTTATGTGCAACATATGCCAGAAGAGTTCTGACTCCTTCAAGTCTTGCAACATGAGTAAAAGTTTCTCCATAGTCAATACCTTCTTCTTGAGCATATCATTTGCAAACTAGTTTGGCCTTGTTTCTAGAAACTTTACCATTTTCAATCATCTTATTTCTAAAAACCCACTTGGTTCCAATCACATTATTTTCCTTTGGCATAGGCACAAGAGTCCAAGTCTTGTTCTTCTCAATTTGCTCAATTTCTTCATTCATTGCTTCTATCGAACTTTCATCATTCAATGCATCTTTAACAGTTCTAGGTTCAAATTCACTTAGTAAGCATGTACCTTTGAGTTTCTTCCTTGTCATTACACCTTTTGTCTAATCTCCAATTATCTACTTAGGTGCATGATGCCTTTTAACATATCTTGAAAGTACTGGATCTTTTGTTCTAGGTTCTAGACTTGATCCACTAGGTCTGTCATTCTCAAACATTCTTTCATGTTCCTCTATTTGATGCTTAGTTTCCACCATCTATGACTCAGATCCCTCAGTCTGTGACTCAGGTTCCTCCATCTGTGACTCGAATCCCTCTGCTTATGACTCAGTTTCCTCTGTCTATGACTCAGTCTCTTCTACCAGCAGCTCAGGTTGCACAATTTGCAACTCGGGTTTTACAGTTTGTGCTAGTATATTTAGTGGTCGACAATTCTGCTATCCCATCACCATTTCTCGAGTCATAGGTAAAGTATCAGGTTCATAATACACAGAGTTCCCATAGTCTTCAGGCTCTTTACTGCTCTTCTCTTCACATTTTTCTGCAAACTCAGCAATCTTGACATGTACACTTTCTATGACTTTATGAGTAGTAAGATTTAGGCATTTGTATGCTTTTCTTTTATATGAGTAACCTAGGAATATTCCTTCATCACTTTTTTCATCTACTCTTCCATTTATAGCTTCCTTCAAGATGTAGCATCTACTTCCATATACTTTAAAATAACAAACATTAGGTTTATAGCCATACCATAATTCAAAAGGTGTCCTGTTACTACCTTTCTTCAGTTGAACTCAGTTCAAGGTGAACACTGTAGTGCTGATAGCCTCCTTCCAGTATTTGGCAGCAACATTCTTTTTAATCATTAGAGTTCTGGCACAATCCATGATGGATATGTTTCTTCTCTCTGCTATTCCATTTTGTTGTGGTGTGCCAGGGGCAGATACTTGTCTTTTGATTCCTTTCTCATTACAAAATTCATTTAACTCATTAGAAATGAATTTTCCTCCTCTGTCAAATCTAAGGCATTTTAGTTTCTTTCCTATTTCCTTTTCTACTCTTGCAAGATACCACTTGAATTTTTGAAAGGCTTCTAATTTTTCAATGAGAAACATGACAGTCATCATTCTAGAATGATCGTCAACAAATAGAATAAAATAATTTTCTCTAGTATAGCTTGTTGTTCCAATTGGTACACATAGGTCAGTATGTACCAATTCCAAGACTTCATCAATATTGTAATTCTTGCTTTTGAAACTAGTCTTGCTCATCTTTCTGATTTGACATTGTTTGCATATTGCTAACTTGGGTTTCTTTAAAATAGGAATAGCTCTGACTCTCTTGTTTTTTCTTATGTTTACTAGATTATCAAAGTTTACATGACACAACCTTTTATGCCATAAACAACTTTCTTCTACTTGTGCAATAAAGCATGAACCTTCAGTGAGATCAAGATAGAATAGATTACCTTTTGTTTGTCTGCCAGTTTTGACTAGGTTCCCTTTACCATCCATGAGCTTGGCCTTACTATTCATGAATTCCACCTTGAAGCCAATATTGTTTAGCTATGCTACACTGAGTAGATTTCTCGTCAATCCTTCAACCCAATAATCATTATCACATTTGATTCCTTCTGTCAGAACAATGCAACCTTTTCCTCTTATAGGGCAAGGTTCATCATTCCCAAAACTAACACTCCCACCATCATAGTGTTCAAGATGTTCAAACTTTGTCTTATCACCAATCATGTGATGAGAACAACCACTATCAATTATCCATGTGTCATTTTTATTGATATGTGAGAAAAGTGTTGTTTTCTCATCTTCTTCATCTGACTCATCCTTAACAGCAATATAAACCATTTCTTCTTCTTCATCACTGTCAGAATCTTTAGAAATATAACAAGACTTCTTACCTTTATCCTTGTAACTTTTATAGTTCTTGAAATCTTTCTTGCCCTTGAATTTGTTGAACTTTTTCTCATCTTTGTCTTCTTTGTTTGAACACTTTGCAACAATGTGACCAACCTCATTGCATGAGAAACAAATCAATGGTACCTCTCCTCTGTATTTTCCTTTTGCAACTCTTCTTGCAAGTAGTGCTTCAATGATGTCAAGATCTTCATCATCAGATTCATCATCACTGTCACTTTCAATTTGCTTCCCTTTTGAGTATTTATCCTTCTTACCAAGGTTCAATTTCACTTTGAATGCAGACTCAAGATTGCTAGAGCTAGGAGAGTAATTATCAAAGTTGTCCAGCTCAAAATTTGTAAGCCTTCCCACTAATGTATCCAGAGTTATATCTTTATTGCACCTCATCTCTTGAATGGATGAAACTCTAATAGCATAGATAGGAAGTAAAGTTCTTAGTACCTTGCTGACCACTTTTATATCTTTAATTATTCCTCCTGCAGCTCTGATGACACTCAGAATCTTCTTGATTCTTTTATTGTATCTTGTAATGTCTTCTCCTTCTTTCATTTTCATCTGGTCAAATTGTCCTCTTAGAATTTCTGCTTTGGCTCTTCTTACATTTGCATCTCCTCCATGAATGTCTTGTAATTTCTTCTACATATCATAGGTTGTAGGGCAGTCCTTGACTTCATCAAATTATGAGTAGTTAAGTGAAGAAGCTATGTCAATCATCATTATGTTGTGATGCTTCCGTTCCATCATCTATTCCACAGTCATAGTCCATGTTGGTTCCACATATTTTCTCTCCAAAAATTGCAGACCAGCATCAACGATAGTAGATAGATGTAGCTTCATCAGCTCCTGCCATGCTAGGAAATTGTCTTTGTTTAGCTTAGGGATCTCCCTTCTGTAAGACATCTCTGATCTTTAGCTTAGGCCTTGAAACCGTCTTTGAAAGCACTTGAAGCTCTGATACCAATTGTTGGAAATGAGATAAGTAATTGAGAGGGGAGGGGTGAATCAGGTACTCCAAAACAAATCCTTCATCCCTTAGATGTCTTAAATGCTTTAACAATGTTACTCGCTTAATTAAGATATTCTTCTGTAACTCGGGTGTCAAAGTAATCTTTATAATATTCAATGCAATTATACTTTAGAGAACTAAGTGCAGAAACATAAAGCATGAAACAAATAACATATACAAAGGTGACACCAAGATTTAGCGTGGAAACCCAATATGGGAAAAACCACCAATGTAACTAGTTACTATTTTTCAATCTTCTAAAGTGAGCCCTATTAGGAGCCAACCCTGTTAAAGGTTACAATAACACACTTTTAGGTGTGACCTTGTTAAAGGATTTAATCACCCTGTGAGGAGTGTCCTTGTTAGAGGTCTTCAAAACTTCAACATAGAAATCCTACCTTATGAGAGGATTTACAAAAAATACTGTTAAGTCTACTTTGTTAAGAGATTTTAGATCACTGCTACAATTTTTAGAAAGTAACAATGAATTGACCTGCATGTGTAAGCAACTGTCTTTGCTGATTCAGATCTCTGTTCTGATTATAACTGGATCCTTTCTGATCAGATGTTCTATTGCAGCTCTGAGTGAATAGTAATCAATCAAAATCCTATCTGATTTTGCCTTCACTCTTCATATCACAAAATTCCACACTTTTGCTTTCTCTTATTGCTGATCACCTTACACTTCTCACAATCAATCTAAACTTGACCTTTCATTTATATGGTAAGCCCTATCAAGTCAGCTTGAATATACTTCTAATAATAAATTACTATTCAGTCGGCCTCATATAACCAATTAATTAAAGAACATAAATCACTGTTAGTCGGCTGCCACTAAATGCCCGACCAAGACTGAAATGCCCGAGTGACTTGGTCAACACTGAACTTCCTTCAATGCCCGACTAAACTCGGTCAACACTAGATAACTCATTATGTTCACCAATTGTGCTCGGTCTAAATGTAGAAATTTGTGTAGCATCACTACATAAGTGTAAATACATGTGTAACATCAATGACAATACACAATTAAATAATTATCTTCGACAATAGGACCATTCCAACTATTATTCTCTATTTTGCATGTCCCTTATGTTTGTGACACTTAGTATCTTGCGAAATAGCGAAAAACCATCTCTCTTCGCCATTTTATAATCTTGACTTTTCACTGGAATATATACGCTGCAAACTAGAGATGATTTCTCTATTTTGCAACTTTGTCAATTCAAGGCCTTTTAAAACCCGCAAATTTGTGAAAAGTGAAACTTGTGGAAAATTGTTGGTAATTGATAATGAAGTGGGCTTCATACACTTTAATGGATACATCTACCAGAAGATGGGAACATAAATAATAGGTTGGATTATAACCCTTTTATCTTTGAAATAGATATATTTAGTGAAAACAAAGAGAACTTTAGTAGCTTCGACCTTTTTCCAAGGTCTTTCCTAGTTGATCAAATACAAAGTCTTGGTGATGACATATGGATAGTGGCTATGAAAAATAGTTATGAAGGGTTTTTTTAATGTTATTTAACTCTTAGGGAGCACTAATTTTTTCCAAAATTTAAGGTTCCAACACATTTCATAAATATTGGGTTCATGTTATTTGGAGTATATTGAGGACATCCCTTAGAATTTTTTTCCAAGACTAGATAGGGCCTACCTTATGTTGGAATTAATGGGAAGTAGTACTGAGAGGGGATGGGTGAATCAGTACCTCTAAAACTTTTAACACCTTTCACAATTCATCATCAGTAATCATACATTATTGCATTACCGACCATTACTATTGTTCCTTCTTATGCATGTATTGTTCATTCATAATCTTTAATAGTTTGCAACATTCATAGAAAAATTCATGAAAATCATAAACACATAACACAAGATATGGTATCATAGAAAACTCCTGTTAGGAAGTAAAAACTGCGGTGGGGATGGCACCCACAAAACATCACTATCTGTAGAATAGAAGGGAGCCGGTTAAGGCTTACAATTTGATCACTTCTAATGATCTATCCTATTAGGAGTATTGAGGTGGAGACCTGTTAAGAGCTTTAGCGACACTGATTTAAGTGTGCACTCAGTTATGAGATTTTACAATAGGACGGTTAAGCCCACCTTTCTTGAAAGGATTTCGTTAGTGTACTACACTTGTTAGAATGAGTACAAATGTTGACCTGACTACATACAATCTACAATTGTTGATTACAGATCCATTAAAGCTCTCAGAATAACAATATCACCTTAAGTGATTGATGAATACCTTTTCTTTGTTCGTTGGTAGCCTCTGTTCTATTCTTGACACTGATTTGATTATATTTCTATCCTTCTGCATGAATTCTCTTGTCTGGTCTCTGGATGCTCTCCGTGGCTACAATCTTCATTGAACAAAAACTATTCTCAATAGATTGAGCACCTATTTATACAAGTATTTGACCTATCTTAGAATCACGCATTACAATGTTAACTCTTAGATCCAAGGTTTACAACTTGACCTTGATCTTTAATTTGCATGTTTTAAATTAGTAAAACTAATTAAAATAATAACAAATACATTGCTTCCTCCACACATAATGGATTTAAAAGTAAATCAAGAAGATATAAATACAACTTCAGTGATTTATCTAACGTGGAAAGTTAGATCCACTTTTTGCGGGATGCAAATGGCTATCAGTTCTTGGTCGTCGGGTTGAACTTGAAATCTGTCGATGTTCCTTTGTTTGAACTATTTATCGGGTTCCCTTTGTCTGTCAGGTTCTTCTCTTTGTTGTTTCGTCGGGTTGCACTGTTGTTACTCGTCGGGTTTCCTTTAACCTTTTTGTCATTGGATAACACTTAATAGAGTTTATCAGGTAACCTTAGCATCGGGTAGTGTTGTGCCCTGTCTATCGGTGTGAAGTAAACTGATGGTTCAGATCATGTTTTTCCTTATGTATACTAATGGAAAAATATAATGCCTTCAATCTCCCCCTTTGACATTAGTATCAAAAACTAATATGTGCATAATACTAAAGTGTTTAATATGTACACCATGTTTGTATCCTTGTCATCATATGACTCCCCCTATATGTATGCATCGGTATAGTATAAGTATATGTACATGTATAGTATACATTCTGTTTTCTTTGCTTTATATGTACATATTCTTTTCTCCTTGTATTTTCCCTTTTCTTTTACTATACATATTATTTCCTTCTTTTTACTGAGGTGAGTGAACATATCAATTTCCTCCTTTCTTTTATACTTATGAAAAAAATGTGCAACTTATAATATGCCAAAAATTATGACAAAAATGTGCAACTTACAATGTGTCAAGTATATTGGAATGGGTTGTCTTTATATCTTCTTGCATTTTCTCTCATTTTTCTTTCAATTGTTCTAGTGCCATGTATTGTAGCTCTAGCCTTGCGTGCATATCATAAATTTTGTCTAGGATAGACATTTCCAGGGTGGCAATTAGTGCATTTTCTTGTGTCACATGTTGTTGCAAGAGTGTAAGTTTTGGTAAGAGCTTAGCTTGGAGCTCATTTACCTCATCTCTGTACTTCATCTCTACAAACTGTATGTCCTGTCTCTATTTCCTAGCCTATTTGATTTGTTCATCGTACAATTTAAGTGCTTCTTCAGTATTGGTGAGACTTTGTGCACTGGACTTAAGATTAACATCAATTTGTGCTATCTTTTCAGTATACTCCTGAGTGAGTTGATCCAAAGTGCACAATTTCTGTATTAAGGTAATAGTTTCTGAGATGATTGGATCAATTGTACTTACCAATTCAGATAGCTTAACCTTTTTCAATGCCACTTCTTGGCTTATCTTCTTGGCTAGCTTGAACTCATACTTTTGTTCAAGTCTTTCTTCCATAACTTTCTCAGCATCAATATTCTGAGATTTTATTGCATCTGTGAGTATTACCAGTTGATCAAGCATTGGAGATTTTTGATCAATATCTACATCAGCTACAATCTGTTGAAGTATTCCTCTTGCTACTTATAGTACCTTGGCCTCTTTTGCTGCTCTCTTCAGTTTTTCTTGAATGAATTTTCTCTCACAGAGCCTGGCATACTTTGTCAATGCAGTTGTATCCAATGTCCTTGGATCACAAACTGGAATCTCAATGAGTTCATCCAGAGTTACTAGATTCTTACTCTTTCCTTTCTTCTTCTTTGAGATTTGTGGTGATGCAGAGGTGTGAACTACCATAGCTAGTTCATTTTTTCTCTCTGAAGTGGTTGGTGAAGGTCTTGTGGAAGATGCTTCTTGTGTTTTCTTCTGGGGTGGCACCTGTTGGTTTTGTGAAGATGTCTCTCCTTCAACCTTGGGTGTCTCTGCAAATTTTTCTTTTGATTATTTCTCCTTTTCGTCTTGCTTTGCTTCTTCACCTTTCTCTGTTTGTGTGTCCCCTTTTTCTTTTTGTGTTTCCTCCTTATTTTGATCAGTAGATGTATCTTTCTGATCATCAGTTGCAACCTTCTCTGTAGTTGTATCTTTTGTATTATCTGTAGTATCTTTTGCTTTAGCAGCACCCTTGTCCTCAGGTGTGCTTGTGTCCTCCCCTACAGATCCATCATTACCCTCTAGAATATTGATTGCCTTCCTTAGTACAGGCATATTTCTTTGAGTGGTTGCTTGGGATGTATCCAGAGTGGTGTCCTTCTCGTCAGTTTGATCTTTTGGAGCATTGACATCCTCATCTTTTTGCACTTGGTTTGCAGGGTCTGGTTCTTTGGAGTCCATGATTGAAGTGTCCTGCACTTGTTCATCAACAACATTAATTATTGTACTATCTAATGTCTACAATTCTTACTGCTGTCCTTGATCCTTAAATGTGATAAATATGACATCATATTTATTCTACGGATCTTTGTCAGAGTCATAGTTACTGATATATTGGATGATATCATCCATGACTGTGTCTACGTTTATAGGATCATTATCACTTTTAGTATTGTCCAGAGCAATGTGTTGAGGACTTGCATTATCTATCTCCTCCTCTCTATGAGGTGTGTTGGTGAGAAGTAATTGATTCTCACTACATGTTGACTCTGCCAATAGATCTAGAAGTTGTCTCCATTTAGTTTCTATCATTTTTTCCAGCTCTATGAATTTGTTCTCTAATACTTTGTATGCCCTTATTTTGGCTACAAATTTACTTGAGTGCTTCTTGAGTATTTCTTTGATTTCTTCAACCTTGGATTCAGGAGGCATTAGTGTTACTAGTACCCTCTCCCTTGCTTCTCTTTTAGTTTGCAGAACATATGACAATTGTTGGTATACCCTTTTACCCATCTCTTTAGGTAGTTTATTAACAAATTCAACCGGTACATATTTGGACATGATCATTGATTTTATAACTGCCTCTTGTATCTTGTTCTAGTCCTCTGGGTTTAGTCTATCCCATTGTCTGATTTTATTGTCAGACATGGTTCTGGATGTAGCAATAGACTCAGTAGCTTCATCGATTGTTTGATTCCTGTAGTTCTTCTTTACCACATCAGGATCATCATCTCTAGTGTCCTCTATGTCAGCCTTTGTCCTAACCAACCTTTTCCTCTTCTTTGGAGGTGTTATTTTCACAGTTTTCTGCCTTGTTCTTTTAACTGGTTACTTCCTCATATAGGTATGTACTTGACCTTTCTTAAGAGGGGTTGTATTGGTTGTAGCAGTTTGACTTCTTGTCCTTTGCTTCTTTACAGGAGGTGAAGGTGGAGGTGTATCAAATTCAGTCTCCTTAGAATCTGATTTATGTTCCTCTTGTTCCTCACCGATGGTGCCCTAATCATCAGTTTCCTCTGGTTATTCATGTTCTTCATCTGTAACCGATAGATTCTTCTTGAGATTCTTAATCATCTTATCCTTTTTTTTACAATCTTTTTGATTTCTAGGCCTTGTTTTATCTTTGATTTGGCCTCTTTATAGGTTCCAAACCTTGGTTGCTTGCTATCAATGGGCTCATTTATTAATGCCTCAATTGCACTTGTAGCTTGATCAATAGTGGTCACATAATCCATTGGTGCTAACCAAGCTGTCCTTGGTACAACTAGTTTGATATTGGTGAAATCTGTGTCCACCATAAAACATATTTCATCTTTATGTTTTTCTACAAGTTGTTCAGGAATCTTAGTCCTGTCCATCATCTTTTCCTTGAACTCAAGGAAGTAAGCAAACATAACAGACTCAAAATTGTCCCCTAGTGACTTAATCAATTCACTAATATGTTGGGTTACCAGTTTGGTAGTGTTCCATTTTACTTTTCCTACTGAAGGAAAGTATTATTGAAAATATAAAAAGACACACATGACAAGTGAGCCGAACTTACATGTGTTGGTCTTTGTAGACCTGATTGTGTTCATGTTCTCATCAAGTTGTTTTAATAGGATCTCACAGAGATCCATCTAAATTCCTTTGTTCACTATCTTGTAAGCTGTGCTTACTGCTGTTGCAAAAATGTTGTTCAATCTGCTTGCTTGAAATTTTTTATACCCAACTACACATGCACCAAATTTTAGTTCTTCGTCGGTGATTATGTTCACTTTGAGACCTTTGTTGTCTCCTTATGCATTGGTGAGTTTTTCAACTTCTTTCATATATGGATGCTTGTATGCCCTAGGGCTGTCAGTTATCAGATAACTAGTGACAGTGTGAAGAACATCCTTGGTTATTTTTTTGGGTTTGTCTAGCCATAGCTTCTTATCATGCATTCTACTCAAGACTAACATTATCCAGTCTGTTTTGAATTCCCTCAGGAAATGTACGGCATTAATTAACCCTTTGACTTCCAATTGTTTATGCTCTTCCTTTAGTTTCCCTTCGGCATCACAAAGATTCTTATAAGCTTCATCCATTTCAAGATCACCTATCTCTGCGATCTTGTAGTGAATATAAGACCTAACATCTTCTATGAGCAAAACCCTAGGTGGGATTTTCAAAATGTGCCGGTTTCATCAGGTTTTGATGCAATTTCTGGGCAGATCTTATACTTGGGCTCTACACATGTACTGTTCTTGATCAACTTAACCACATTCCTCTTATCATTCTTTATTTTAGCAGTTCTTGAGGTGGTTGCCATCATTTTTCAAGTTTTTGGATATTCTGGAAATTTAGGGATTTCTTGAAAAATAATGCTAGAGATCTTTCGGTGCCTTTGGTACTTAATTAAATTTGCAATAGTGGTGAAAGATCTTTTTTCTATGTGCTTAGATTGATCTGAGGACACTCTTCTTTCTGCTCTTTAATTGCTTTGCTTTCTCTTCAAATCGCGGGTGCAAAATGAAGTTGTCCCGTCGCCTATTTCTAGACTTTTAGCCCTAAGTCTTTGTAATAAATGCTCAACGAATCATCAAGACATGAAGACAGGTTTCATTGGGAAGACTTTCCAAAACATCATCGGTGAAGTTGAGTTGCCTAGGACAGTTGTTAACAATGTCGCTTGTACCGACAGATATTGGTATTCTCTAGTGACAACTTGCATCTTTTCTTTCTTACCGACAGGTGTCGGGTTACATTGTCAACTTAGATACTTTATGTGTTGACCAACAATTTCCATTAAGTGTAGAATAACTTATCTACTTTGTTCACTGATGATTTTTGGTATGTGTATACCGACGAGGTTGATTTCTCAGAATTGTAACAAGTAACATAATATGCATCTTTATTTATGCAGATTTTAAATATCTATCAATTGTATAATGAAACTGATGCAAAATATAACTTGGTATAGTGCAGTTCCATACTTACTTGTTTAGCTTAAGTGGGGGTGGTGATGTCACCGGATCCATTGGATGGGGTGTCACCATTTTCATTGCTTGGCCCAGCTTCATTATTGCTTGAAGCATTTATCCACATTTTGTCTCTTGCCCTTTGGATATCTTCAATGGTGTTTCTATTGGGATATGTGCTTGTCTCTGTCAATTGGTCTTTGCAATCTTTCTTGAGGTGACCAACTTTATGACAGTGCAAGCATGCCATTCTGGGGTTTGACCAGCCTCTAGACCTTTTGGTCCATGCTCTCACGCAGTTTGCAGCAATGTGACCATATCCACCACATGTTGTACAGTTTTTCCATGTATTGTAATCCCATGTATATTGATTACCTATTCTCTTTGGTTGATAAGGAATATTTTGACCTTTAGGCTTCCATGCTTGCCTTTTCTTTTTCCAACATTCTTTAGATGTGTGCCCATTCATCTTGCATGTAGGACAATATTTGTCCATGTAGGTTTCCTTCTTTGGCTGTTCTATCTTAGTCTTGCATTCATAAGCCTTATGTCCTTTCTTGTCACATTTATAATAGAATCCTATGAATGTAGGTGTAGATTTAGGAGTACCTTTCATTTTACCTCGGCATACATTTGATGTGTGCCCTTTCTTTCCACAGTGCTTGCATGTTAGCTTTCTTGGTCTTGGATTTTCATAGACATCCTTTGAGTTTGCTTGATTGGATGATTCTCCATTTTTGGTAAAGCCTATACCGTTGTTGTTGTTGAATCTTCGTTGTCCTTCAATAAAATCATCCATTATTTTATTGCTCTCTTTAGCCTTTATGATAATATCGTTATGTTGTTGCTGAATTCTAACCTCATGTTTTAGCTTTTCATTCTCTTCTCTTAGTTCACCGATAATTTGTATTCTTTCAATGAGTTCCACATTTATTCTGTTTGCTTCTTGAATCATAAGAATAATCTGATTTGTGAGATCATGGTGATGCTCAGCATGTCTTTGAATTTTTAATTCCTTTTCTTGTAGTTTCTCTGTAATCTTCCTTCTGTCATCAATAGCAAGTGTTCTTTCTGTTTTAGCTTGTCTAACAAAAATCATCACATCAATCATTCTTACCATCTGGCTCTCTTGACCGATTTTCAGCATCTTTATTTGCTCTGTCAGATGTTAATTGATTTCCTTTAGATTTGTGATGTTCTCTTCTGATGTATCTGATATATTACTTGTATTTGATCCTGAGGATTTAAAGAAATCTGGAATCTCTTCTTCTTGATAATATTTTCTCATTATTCCGGGTAGCCATACCTTTTCTCTCATCCAACAGCTCTCTCATCTTGATTCTTGCTTCTTTATACTGTTCATAGAACATCTGTATCTAAGGCTTTTTTTTCTCAATATTCTTATCAAGTTTATACTTCTCCATTGTATGATGTTTGCTTTTAAGCCTTTAAGCTTTCCAAGAAGAGACTGTGCTCTGATACCAATTGTTAAAATTAATGGGAAGTAGTACTGAGAGGGGAGGGGTGAATCAATACCTCTAAATTTTTTAACACCTTTCACAATTCATCATTAGTAATCATACATTACTGCATTACCGATCATTACTGTTGTTCCTTCTTATGCATGTATTATTCATTCATATTCTTTAATAGTTTGCAACATTCATAGAAACATTCATGAAAATCATAAACACATAACACAAGATATGGTATCATAGAAAACTCCTGTTAGGAAGTAAAAACTGTGGTGGGGATGGCACCCACAAAAATTCACTATCTGCAGAATGGAAGGGAGTCGGTTAAGGCTTACAATTTGATCACTTCTAATGATCTACCCTATTAGGAGTATTGAGTTGGAGACCTATTAAGATCTACTTTGTCAAGAGATTTAGCAACACTGATTTAAGTGTGCACTAAGTTATGAGATTTTATAATAGGAAGGTTAAGCCCACCTTTCTTGAAAGGATTTTGTTAGTGTACTACACTTGTTAGAATGAGTACAAATGTTGACCTGACTACATACAATCTACAATTGATGATTATAGATCAATTAAAGCTCTCAGAATAACAATATCACCTTAAGTGATTGATGAATACCTTTTCTCTGTTCGTCGGTAGCCTCTGTTCTATTCTTGACATTGATTTGATTCTATTTTTGTCCTTCTGCATGAATTCTCTTGTCTGGTATCTGGATTCTCTCCGTGGCTACAATCTTCATTGAACAACAACCATTCTCAATAGATTGAGCACCTATTTATACAAGTATTTGACCTACTTGGAATCACACATTACAATGTTAACTCTTAGATCCAAGGTTTACAACTTGACCTTGATCTTTAGTTTGCATGTTTTAAATAAGTAAAACTAATTAAAACAATAATAAATACATTACTTCCTTTGCACATAATGAATTTAAAAGTAAATCAAGAAGCTATAAATACAACTTCAGTGATTTATCTGACATGGAAAGTCAGATCCACTTTTTGCAGGATGTAACTGACTATCGGTTATTGGTCATCGGGTTGAACTTGAAGTCTATCGGCGTTCCTTTGTTTGAACTGTTTGTTAGGTTCCCTTTGTCTGTTGGGTTCTTCTCTTTGTTGTTCTGTCGGGTTGCACTATTGTTACTCATCGGGTTTCCTTTAACCTTTTTGTCATCGGATAATACTTAACAAAGTTTATCGGGTAACCTTAGCGTTGGGTAGTGTTGTGCCCTGTCTGTCGGTGTGAAGTAAACCGATGGTTCAGATCATGTTTTTCCTTAAGTTTACTAATGGAAAAATATAATGCCTTCATCTTATACTTGGTTATAATGCACCAAAAAATTATTAACACTAGGAAGTTAGTCACTTATTAGATTCCTAGAATAACACTTGTAAAATATGTATTCTCTCCCATCACACCATTGTGAATGCTCTTATGTGACCAAAAGTGGTTACATCGACATGAACCCTATATTGAATGCTTAGATTAGACATATTAATAGAATTAAAATCATTCAATATTTTCCACTTGAATAATATAGTTTATTGTATTCTTTTTTCTCATTCCTATCGTAAACCTATGAATATCCTCAAATTCTAAAAATATTTAGTAAAATCATATTTACATGTGCATTAATCACAATCAAGAAGGATAAAATTCATAAAAAAAATTATCACTTGAAATAAAATTAGACATAGTGTAACCACCCTAATTTGCTCTGCTCTGATCATAGACCCTATTTGCCTTAAGTGTGATTATACCGCCATTAATGTCAAGACAAATCTTCAATTTATTGGTATAATTCATTTAAATCAAATTTAATCTCCTAAGTGATTTAATCACTAAATTACATTAATTGCCTTAGCCAATCCAATCAAATTAATTCAATTGTATCAAAATAAATCAAAAACATGGCTAAGGTAATTAATTAAAAGGAATTAAATAAAATCCTAATTACACCTCATCACTTGCAAAAAGCCAATCCCCTAGCCTAATTAATCTAATTAATTGGCTATAGTCCTAATTAATTATCGAAAGCAAACAAAAACTTAAATAATTGATTTCCCCTATTATTGAATGAATATATTAATTATATAATTGATTTCATTAATATTCCCTATAACCCCTAACCCAACCTATCTCAACCACCTTAACTCCTGGGTTCAAACTAATCCCAGCCCCTTCACCCATGCTAAGCCTAATTCTAATCTTAATCCCATCTAAACCCACTTTCTAATGATGTCACATTCCTAAACTTTTGATTAGGAATTCAATTCATTCCAAAAATTCCACATTCTCAAGCTCCCCTTCCCTCAAAGTCCACTTTCTCAAGCTTGGACTTACACCCTCACCATTCTTCATTAATGCTTATACCCTCACCATGCCTCATAAATTATATCCCTCATTAATGCTCTTACACATGCATTTAATGGCCTTATCTCTCCTCTCACTCCTAATTTATTCTATAAATAGAATGAGTTTTAAGCTCAATGGGCCCCTGATTTTGGATTGTTGAAAGCATTGTTATGCTGTTCATAATATTAGAGACCCATATTGCATTATTTAGCTTTATTATCATGCATTATTATAATCTTCATTTTTAGAGCTTAAAATGCATATTTCTTGAGCATGTAGATTAGTTTCATTTGAATCTTTCATTCTAGGTTGTCTATGTCACTGACAAATGCATAATCTGAGGGCAATTATAGCATTTTTCATACTCCTCCTGGATAGGAAGCAATGGGTCAATTTGAGTGATTGATATACTTGCTAACCCTTATTTTTCACTAATACAATGACTTATTGAAGTGTTGTGTTGCAGCTGTAGGAACCAAAAAATAACACACGCATTTCTGGTGCCCACCATGGGGCAAAATCTTGGATTTTACCTCACTTTCAATTCATTTTCTACTAATTTTTCTTCCTAGGTTTCAGGAGTAGAGTCATTTTTGGTCTTCAAGGCTCGCATCTAGGATATGAGATCACATCGCAAAATATTGGATCGCACCCTGGATATCAAATTTTGTATCCTGGAGATCCTGCATCATTTTTGGTAAAAGCTCACATTTGGTATGCATGTTTCATTTTCGGTGTATTTGATCGCATCTAGGAACAAGGGTTGTATTCAGGGAATCTAGGATCGCATCTGGTTTTTGAATTTACAATTTGAGAAGTCTAACCATTAATCTTTGGATGTTTTCTGTCTTTGTCCTTTAAACAACATAATTCTTGTTTGCAGATCACTGTTAGAGACTCTTTTGCTAAAGAAGTTGGAAAGGAACCATTAACTTGTGGTTTTCAGGTGGCCAATCCCCCATCTTGACTTATATTTTTTTATGCTTTCAAACTAAAGACATTTTCTAATCACTTAATAAACCAATTAGAGGATTATGCTCTTTTCCTTCAAGGAAAATCAGAAACTCAAAAGTTGGTTTAAAATTTGAGAGGAATTTGGAGTAAATGAACAAGGCAAACAAATTCATCGTTTAATTCATTTTTGGCAAAGTAATTGAACAAGAAAATCATTTAAACTTTGTGGGTTTAATTGAACAAAATTCACAGTTTAAATTTCCCTTTGGACAAGTAATTGAACAAAACAAAGCACTAAATATTGTGGGAAAAAGAACAACTCATTGTCTAAATTTGGATAGAAATTGAACAAGCAAATCACCTAACTTTGGGGAAATTGAACAAAAAAACTTTGCTTTCAAAGTACTTGTGTTTTCATTAACTTAGGTACATTTAAATCAAGCTTAAGCTTACCTTTCAGTCTCACTAGAGGATTTTCTCTTCCTTCTAAGTGGGGGAATCAAAAACTCGACATGGGGGGTTGAGTTGTGAGTGAAGTGGTTTGAGGGAATGACGAGTAATTGGAGTAATTTTGGGAGAAAATGACATGGATTAGGAAAGTATGATTTTCTTCTTTCGAAGAATCATAAATCTTGAAATCCTAAGCTCGCCAATCCTTTGTATGTTTATTCAACATTAGAGGGCCTGCCGGTTGAGGGAAAAATCTCTCGGGAACGACCCAAGTGAGGATAGGTTTTACGCCAACCCTTCCAACTCACTATAAATAATTGCTTCCTTGTAGGCCAAATCCTCGGAAGACGGAATCGGTTTTGTTCTTAGAATTCTGACATCATTCCTTGAACATGCTTGGGTATGTATAGAGTGGAGCCGCTTGAATCTTGCTTGCGAGACTACACCTATTTGAGTACTCACAGGGCTATAAGCCTCAATTTTTCCTTGTGCAATTATATGGGAGACGGTTTCGAACGGATTGCCCCATTATAAAAAACAAAATTTGTAGTCAAAACTACCCGATTCATCCCCAAAAGGGTGATAATCTTTGTGCAAGGAAAAAAGTAATTTCCTCAAGATACTTGTCATTTCGTGCCCTCACTAGCGTTTGGAGTTGACTAATATGGCATCATAACTAGAGACATTGCGTGCTTGGTGATGGCCATATTCTGATTAGAATTTGAGTGTGTACCTAAGTCTATGAGCAAGGATTTTCATCCTCTACTTAGAAAATAGGGCGTAAGGATGTGTTTTGTTCACCCCTAACAATGCAAAAATGTTTGATGTGCTTAAAAGATCATTAACAAGATAAATCATTCAAACAAGCAAAAAAATTCAATCCTTTGGCTACATACTATATTTTTCACTCACTAGAAAGATGCAAAAACAACCTACTATCAGAGAAATTTGCACAAACTTCAAGACAAATCAGACACCAAATTGACAAAACATCAGAAAATCATTTTTGGTCTATCTTGGCTCTCATTTAGTTGTGCAAACTCGCATGCAGTGTGCAAGATCACATCTGGTTAATCTTGTATCGCTTGTAGGGAGAAAGGTCGCATACAAGATACTTAGGGTCGCATCTAGTTTTGCAAAAGATCGCATTCAGAGTGTCGCATCTAGGACAGTGGGCACTTGCATAGTTGCCTCTCAAAGAAAATCAATTTATTTGGATACCCTTTTGGCTCATTAGTTTGACCCTGTTTCTTTTTCTGGTCTCTCTGTTGCTGTTTTCAAAAAAAAATTTGGGTCTACCTTGCATGTCATTTTGAATTCTTATGATCTGTCTTAAAATGTGTGGTCTATTCAGTCTCAAAAACAACTTGATTCCTAGCTCACTATCAGATCATTCTAACCCTTTGAGGCTAGATTCGTTTAACTCCATCAAACATAAACAAACTTTCATAATTTGGACACACTTACTTGAATGATTTGAGACCTCACTTGGCAATATTGGTAAACTTTGGACATATTTGAGATACAACTTCATGGTTAACAAAAGGCGTAACAAGTATCTTGCTGACAAATTAGAAATACCTCCTAAATTGCTACATTTTCAAAAAGGAGAGACATCTTGCAATCCTCTATTTGACACAGACTCACCAGCAATGGATGCTGATAGGAATGAATGGGCTAATGCCTTCGAAGAATATAACCATGAGAAAAACTAGAAAGATCAAGACAATGCTAGTAATGAGGAAGAAGTCAACATCACATGCCCTTTGTTTGAGTCAGAAAGTGATGAAGACATTACCGAAGAAGAGTACAACAAAATCAAACAAAGTAGGAAATTCCAAAGAACATTGGAAAAGATAATTGGTGAAGACAAAGAGAAATATTTTCTCCATCTAGCATCCATTGGAGTAAAATTGCCTAAAGATTACGATGCTAAAAAACTAAAGGAAAAAGAGATATCAACCCCTATCTCTATTCTCACCAAACAAATGACCTTAATGCAAGCAGAACTTGCAACTCTCAAGCAAGAGAAGGCTAAACCCAAGACAAAATACTCTTTGGACTCCATTTTTCCATTTCCTTTTGACAAGAGTATCAACATGGTTCTATTTCCTCCCAACATGGCAAGGCCAAAATATGACAAGTATATGGGAGAGACTGATCCACATGACCATGTGAGAGAGTTTTGTGCTCTAAGAATAGAGTACATGCATGAACCTACATACCTAATGAGGCTATTTCCGAGATGCCTAGGCGAAAATGCTATGGAGTGGTTCTCCAAACTCACACCTAAGGTAAAATATTTTGAGGAGTTAATTCAACAATTTATCCAACATTACTCCTACAATATACAACACGATGTAACCATGATGGACTTGTGTAACACAAAGAAAAGAACCAGTGAATCCTTTACACATTTTCTACAAAGGTGGAGGAAAATCTTTGCAAGGTATTCAAGAGCTATTTCCGAATCAGAAAAGATGGAAATCTTTATTAATAACTTGATACCTGAATTAAACTATGCATTACAAATGCAGGATTCACCTAGTTTTGATAGGATGATCAAGAATGCCATCCATATTGAAGAGGAAATGGTTAAGAAAGGATAAATCACTCTCCAAAGTGATAACAAATCTACCAACTCCAACAACAAGCCTAAATGGTGGAAACAAAACAAGAATGTTGTTAATGATGG
Source organism: Thuja plicata (assembly GCA_018584345.1). Taxonomy (NCBI): domain Eukaryota; kingdom Viridiplantae; phylum Streptophyta; class Pinopsida; order Cupressales; family Cupressaceae; genus Thuja; species Thuja plicata. The sequence continues at coordinate 6,961,122 of MU226986.1, forward strand.
AGTGGTAGATGCATCTAATGCTAATCCTAAACCAACGGTATTCAATCTAATGAATAGCATGCAAGCAAGTAAAGATGCCAAGGTAACAACCACAATACCTAAAGCAAACAATGAGAACAACAAGAGTCAACCATGGACTTCTAAACCTCAATGAACATTCACTCCTTTGGGAGAACAAGATAGTTTTGAAGACACTCTTGGACAACAAAGTTCTTACAATCTCAGATTCAAAACCATGGGAACCGAAAGTCAAACCAAGATGGTGGGATGACAATTATTATTGTGTCTTTAATAAAAATAAGGGAAATAAGACTAATAATTGTATTAAAATTAAATATGCTATGCAAGACCTTATTGAAGGAGGCAAGATCAAAGTGGAAGGACACACCACTAATGAAGACCATACGAAATTTAAAAAACCATTCCCTAATTATGAGAAAGGGGAAGCATATAAAGGAAAAGGAAATGAAGTAAACTACGCCTACTCCAATAATGATAATGTGATCAACATGCTAGACATTAAAAATGAATCAATTAATGTGGTCACTATCAAAGGTGTTAAAGACACATCTTCCCAATCAAATGCAGTGACACAGAGTCAAGCACAAGTCACAATCAAAGGACCTAATTCCTCATCAAAACTAGCAACAACTTCCAAAGTACCTATTGTCACTATTCCCAAACCGGTGGCAACAAGACAAGCAGTTACCATTCTATCAGTGAACTATAACTTGGTGGATCAATTGCAATGAACCTCTGCCCAAATTTCCATCTTTGAGTTACTTAAAATATCCTTAGTGCATAGGGAAATTCTTGAAAAATCCCTACATTTCGTAAATGTGCCAAAGGACATTAATGTAGAAAAATTACAAGCAATGGTTAATCATATCTCAACACCACATTACCTCTCTTTTTTAGAAGAAGATGATAAATCATTGACACATCTGCATAATCAACCCCTTCATATTGAAGTCGTAATTCACAAATCCTGTGTTAGACATGTATTGATAGATGGAGGCACAGGGTCTCTCAATCTAATTAGGAAGTTGGGTCTCTCAGAACAAACCATTGATTCAAGAAGTAAAATTACTATCAAAGCTTACGATGAAGAAGAAAGATCCTCTAAAGGTCTCATTGTTCTACTAATCAGAATAGGACCAGTTGAAAGAAATGTGATATGTCAAGTTCTAGATATACCGTTGGCTTACAAAATACTATTAGGGAGACCTTGGATCTATGAAATGCAAGCAATACCATCTACTTACCACCAGTGTATCAAATTCCCACATAATGGGGTGGAAGTAACAATTCCTGCAGATGCTAGTTATACTTGCAACAATGTTAAAGAAGATAGTATGGTCCCTCATAACAAGGAAGTTCCAAAATAATTTGAACCTAAAAATACCAAAGAAACGGTTATGAAAAGCTTTGGAAAGACCTTAAAACTTGAAGAAACTAGTATGGGAGAATACAAGCTGGACATGACCCCATCATTGACAGAACTTCCAGTGTCACCAAGATTCTATGGGAAACCTTCTCCATCTTTCACACCCACTACATCTTAAAAGCCAGAAATTCACAAAGCAATTGGTATGGTTAAAGCATCTACCTCTCAAGAGGATGACAAAGAAGAAAAACCAGTCTTGGCTTGGCTTTACAAGGGAGAACCAAAAGAAAATGAGGTAAAACATCTGAAAATATCCCCAAAAAAGTATGGCAAAGGATATGATATTCTCAAACAAATGGGATATAAAGGGGAAGGACCCTTAGGAGACAAAGGAAAGGGACTTGTTGAACCTATACACATGGAATTCATAAATACCAAAGATAAAATAGGACTAGGTTTCAATAATAAATGTGAAAACCCTACTTCAAGAGATGGTCCAATCTTTGATGAAAGAAGTGATGAAGAAGAAACAAAACTAGAACAATGGACCTATGAGAGATTATTTCATATTGGTACAGAGTATCCCGAATATCAAGGAGAAATATATTTACCTAGCTTTAAGATACCACAAGACACTCATGTTCCTTTGTTAACACAAGCTACTATTCAAGAAATAAAGGAAACAACAGGAGACACTCCAGAACTTCCATTGATAGAAAAAACTCTTGGAGACATACCCCAACAACAGGATTCACATCCTAACTGGGATCAGTTGGTCACAATTTCACACATTCTAGATTTACCACACTTTGATCTACAAGTGGCTAATATAGTACATCAGGTAACTATTGTTGAGTTTCTAAACATATAAGATGATGAAATAACAGACTCACATGATTATGAATGGGATGTCCTATCTGATGCTACCATGGACATTGAAGTAGATGTGATTCATAAGTTGGAACTGATATTTCAAAGAGGAGAGAGTTCTAACACTTCCCCTGACACTGTTATTGTTCCAGAATCAGATGAGATACCATTGCCTATAATTCTTGATGAAGAAACTGGCATTTTACTAGGTCTAGAGGATATTACGAGACTACAAGGAATGAGTTCCATTTTGTTGAGAGAAGAAGAAGAAATCTCAACTGATGTGTCACTAGAGTTAGGTCCACATATTACTAACAACGACCCTATTAATGACGGTTTAACTCTTGATGATCTAAACACTATAGAAGTAAACTTAACAAAACATGTCTTGTTGGTTAATAGTCTTGATGCTGACGTGATGTTGTCCTTACCAAACTCTAATTCATTATCCTTGATAAACCTTGACTAAATTGATTGGATGAATTCAGATCCTAATCCTATCATGAACTTCCCCAATGACTACACTTTGGCTTGCTACCTAAATGCTTGTGAACCTTATCCTTCTTCCACCAATGCAAGGAGCATGAACATGTCATAGGAGGATATCAAGTTTCTCAGTCACAAATTGAAAAATAAAAAGAAGAAAATAACTGATGGTGAAAACCATGTTGTGACAGTGTCAGATTCTAAAAAGGTAAAAATAAAAGATGCATTTGATCGTGAAAACCTCCTAGAGGCGCCAAAGGATGAGATTCTTGATATCCTACCTGAGCACTTTCAAGAAAGATCTTCATTTTTGATAGAACCAATACAACCAGTTAACTTGGGAACAGCTGAATTTCCTCAAATTATTCACCTAGCACAATCTTTGTCAGACGAGGAGAAGATACAATTCACTATGTTCTTGAAAGAGAAAAATATCAACTTTGCATGGTCTTACACAAATATGCATGGACTAGATCCTGAATTAATAATACATCATTTATCTATAGCTCCTGAGATCAAACCAGTGAAACAAAACCTAAGAAAGATGCATCCTCATGTTGCATTACTAGTAAAAAAAGAGCTAGAAAAATTACTGAAAGCTGGATTCATAAGAGTCATCGCTTATGCAAGATGGATTTCTAATGTGGTACCAGTATCTAAAATAGATAAATCTATCAGGATCTGTACAAACTTTAGAGACTTAAACAAAGCATGTCCTAAAGATGATTTTCCACTACCAAACATTGATATGATCATAGATCTAACAACAGATTATCAAATGTACTCATTAATGGATGGTTTCTTAGGCTATAACCATATTAAAATTTCTCCTGAGGATCAAGAGAAGACCGCATTCACATGTGCACGGGGAAATTTTTGCTGGAACGTTATGTCATTTGGGTTAAAGAATGCATGTGCTACATACCAAAGAGCTATGACTACTATATTCCATGATATGATGCATAAAAACATGGAGGATTACGTGGATGATACCTTAGCTAAATCAAAAGAAAGGACTACTCATATTTAATACTTGAAGAATATATTATATCGCATGGAGCAATTTTAACTTAGACTCAATCCAAAGAAATGTGCCTTTGGGGTTCAATCATGGAAGTTGCTAGGGTTTATTGTATCAGTAAAAGGAATTGAGGTAGATCCCAAAAAAGTCAAAGCTATACTAGAAATGACCCCTCCATGCAACATTAGTTAAATGAGGACATTACAAGGGAGACTCCAGTCAATCAGGAGATTTATGTCACAACTTGCCAACAAAGCACAACCATTTACTAAATTGCTACATAAAGGTGTCACCTTCGAATGGGATGAACATTGTGAAACTAACTTTAAAGAATTAAAAGAGTACCTGGCTACTCCTCCTATTCTCATGGAACCCATTCATGGAAAGCCATTACTCCTATATATTTTAGCTATAGCTACATCCTTGGGAGTATTGATGGCACAAGAGGGTGAAACTAAAAAGGAAAGAGCAATCTACTATATCAACATAACACTAGTATCTTATGAACTGAATTACAACACAATTGAAAAATCTTGCCTAGCAGTTGTCTTCGCATCACAGAAATTGAGACATTACATGCTATCACATACATTAAAGCTCATTGCAAAGATAGATCCTTTGAAATACCTCTTAATAAAGACAACATTAACATGACGACTAGAAAAGTGGGTCCTGATTTTGAGATAATTTGACATTGAGTAAGTGGATATAAGAGCTATTAAAGGACAAGTTCTAGCAGATCAATTAGCTGATTCACCACTCCAAGATTATGAACCTTTGATAATTGAGTTCGTTGATTAAACAATTATGTATCTAACTGAGTATCTGTGGAAGATGTACTTTGATGGTTCTTTCATGCAACAAGGCTCTGGAGTAGGGGTTCTATTCATAACTCCTCAAGGCTACAAAATACCTAAGTCCTACAAATTGATGTTTCCATGCATAAATAATATTTCTGAATATGAAGCATTGGTAAATGGTCTTAAACTTGCTATGTAATGGAAGATCATGGAGTTACATGTGTATGGTAACTCCCACCTCATTATCAATAAACTAAATGGAGATTATCATACCAAATATGAGCAGTTGATGCCCTACAAACTACTGGTTGTTGACCTAAAAAAGTACTTTGTCTTTGTCATTTTCCAGCAAATACCAAGAATAGAGAATAAAGCTATAGATGCTATGGCTACATTGGAATCCATGTCACAATTAGAGGAACATCAATTCTACTATGACTTCTTGGTGGAAGAATTATCCTACCCAGCCTTTGATACACCTGAATACCAAGTAATTTGTGTTTTGAACGCCCAAAACCCATCTCGGTATGCTAAAATGATTGCTTACCTAAATGACCAAACTATACCCAATGACCTATCCAGAAATGAAAAATAAGCCTTAATTAGGACAACATCGCGTTATGTCCCCATTACTAATAACTTATATAGACAAGGTCTTGATGGTACACTTCTTAGGTGTTTAGAACATGAAGAGTCAGATTGCGCATTAAAAGAAGTCCACGAAGGTATATGTGGATCACACTCAAATGAATTTTCACTGGCTAAGACTGCTAAGAGTAGGCTATTACTGGCCCACAATGGAAAAAGATGGTATTCAATTTTCAAAGAAATGTCATAAATGCCAAACACATGAAAATCTCATCCATGCTCCTGCTAGAGAACTCATACCATTCATAACACATTGGCCATTTCAGCAATGGGCCTTTGATTTGGTTGGACAAATATATCCTAATTATTCAAATGGATATAAATACATCATTACGACCACTGAGTATTTGACTAAGTGGGTGGAAGCCATGTCACTGATCAAAGCCACTAGAAAACAAGTGGCTATGTTTATCTTGAACTACATTATTTGTAGATATGAGATACTCTCTTCAATTGTAACAGAAAATGGGGGCCAATTTAAAAATCAAGACATCGAAAACCTTTGCACACAATTTCACATTACTCAACATTGTTCCTCAATCTATTATCCTCAAGGTAATGGACATGCTGAGGCATCTAACAAGAACAAGCATCAAAACACCAACTAGAGCCACACCATTTTCCCCAGTCTATGATGCTAAGGAAGTATTACCTGTTGAGGTTGAAATCCCATCTTTATGGGTATCTTTACAAGGTCTTGTTACTGACGAACAATACCACATTGATCGGGTAAATTCTTTAGACTTACTTGATGAGTGTAGGCAACAAGCGTTCGATCATCTAAAAGTGTACCAAAAACACATGTCAAAAGGGTACAATAAAAAGGTCAAACCATGACACTTTCAAGTGGGGGATCTCATCCTGAAAGAGAATCTTAAGAACCAACCTAACAGAGAACAAAAAGGAAATTTTGAACCCAACTGGCTGGGACCGTATGTAATTACTGCAACTTTTGGGACTGGAGCTTATCGACTAGCTACACATGAGGGAGATGTTCTTTCGGATCCCATTAATACTCTACATTTGAAGCAGTTCTACGCTTGATGTTTGGCTAGCAGAGCCTATACAGTGAAAATTTCAGAAAATACCCCAAAAAAATAAAAAAATTGATCCTAAAGAAATTTAAAAAAAGTGAAAAAAGTCTTGAACAAATGTATCCTTGGTGGAAATCTGGCAAACAGGCGCCTTGATACTACAAAAACATTAAAAAATAAAAATATTAAAAAAATTGAAAAAGAGAAAAGTGCCTTGATGAAAACCTGGCACACAGGCATCTTGGTAGCAAGAATAAAAATCTTTGCCGAGTGGTGAAAACCTGGGAAATAGGCATCACTCGAACTCTGTGCTCTATCTATCAATGCACTGACAACACTAAACCTTCACACTTGCACCTGTGCTATTTGGTGACTTTGATTCCTTACAAATGTCCTATCCTTGCTTGGGATTTGTCTGCATTTACATCTTAGGAATAGTCATTCTGCACTAGGGGCATCTATGCTAGCATGGTCAGTTCGCATCTGCTAGGTTGTCCTAAGCATCTTGTCCAGGATGGTTCACCTCCAAAAATAGTAACGAACATCAAACTAGTTTTTCTCAACACTTGAAATCCAGGAACTTAAAACGAACACATGTTTCTCAACATTTTTATCAACCAGTGTTTCTAAACACTGCCTTGAATTGCAATTGCTGACACGATTAATCTCGGATGCACTCAGACATGAAAACATATTTCTTAAATTCCACAATCTGATTGATGAATCTCTATTTCACTTGAAAAATGAATCAACAGTATTTCTCAATACCACTTAAACATAGTTTGATCTTGGTTTGGTTATAATTATTTTATGTCCCATGATGTTCCATACTAGGGGCATCTAAGTGATTATAAATTTTCTTTGATTGATTCTCAATTGGTGATTGTTATTTCTTCCGGGTTACTCCATGACATCTATTCAAAGACAAAGAGTCGCAAGGACAGGGGGCATAATTCTTTCTTTGTTTTCTGCATATGGTGATTGTTACAAATGATCCTATAAATTTCACCTAACTTGGATGTTTATGGTAAGAGCTGCCAACATGAGTGGATAGCCGCATATATCTCGATCCTTGTTATGTGTAACCTACGGTGAGGTTGAAATAGTTTCCTTGTCTATTTTCTAAATCAGATTCTCACTACGCTGTATGCTACATGATGTACCCAAGGATATGGATTTTCAAGGTCATTACAGGTCACATACCTTACATTACTCTTAAACATAAACTGGTCATAAACATTAAAAGGAGATAACTAACTCGTCGTCCTGGCTTCTATGCCTTGATGCTTACGTTTATTTATGACATTGCATCCAATACACATAGTATTCATACTTTCATGATACCAGTGGGTATTAGTGACAGTTGTACTATCAGGTGATGTTTGTTACAACAAACGCCCAATGATGATAAAATGCTGCAATATCAGTGATAGTCCTAAGAGTCTACATGTAGATGCATTTAGAGATTGCATGATTCATTTTAGAAAGAACATCATAAAAAGGACTTGAGCTTAAAATAAATTCTTGATTCATCCAAAATCCAAGTTAATTACATACATCAATATTATTGATATTCATTTCGTTACATATCCATGACATGCAATCTGCATTCATAAATGAGACAGAGAAAAAGACAAAAATAAAGCATTCAAGCATTGCATTTAATTTTACATCCTAAGTGCATCCATACATTTATTTGCATAAAGAAAATCTCAAAAATATTCATTTGCATATTTGTTAAGATTGCTAAACTGCAATCTTCCGAAGAACACCTGCATGCATAGCTATTACATAAACAGAAGCAAAAGACAGAAGATAGAAGGATCAGCTATGGCGGCCGATAGGCCAGAGATAGGAAAATCATTGTGCAAGAAAAAAGCTTCTATTAACACTAATGAAATTACAATACAATCTCCTTGATGATGAAATACAAAGCGGTCAATCCTTATAAAGGATACCGATACCCTAAAAGGGAAACAACTAGGAAATAGAAACTTCCTAAGTCTAACTTAAGCTAAGAGTAGATAACTAATAATTAACTGATTTAATTATTAGCAATACTCGACTACTCTAACACCCCCCCTTAAGTGTAACTTAGGGAGAAGCAAAAAAAAGCTAAACTACTGCAGAAAGCAGGGAAGATGTCCCAGAGAAAGGAACAAGAAGAGAGCAAGAAGCAACTCCGAAGCATGTCTGAAAACTCTGTCAGAAGATACTGCTGGAACCCCCACTGAAGTGCATGACCAGGTAGAGAAGACAAGTGTCTGAAGAGATGATCAATCGAACCAGGAAGCAATAGAACCAACAAGTGAACCCCCCCATAATGCTGAACTGGGAGAGGTGACAGGAACACTGAAATGCAGTACCAGAAACAGCTGCAGAAGAAGAACCAGGAACACC
>MU226986.1:6969817-6987857 GCA_018584345.1 Thuja plicata
CCAGGAAGCAATAGAACCAACAAGTGAACCCCCCCATAATGCTGAACTGGGAGAGGTGACAGGAACACTGAAATGCAGTACCAGAAACAGCTGCAGAAGAAGAACCAGGAACACCAACAGTGCAACAAAAGTATACACACAGGATAAAGGGCGGTGTCACAGACACAGACTACATGGGCTAATGTCGTGGAAGGTACGCTCACTTGACAAGAGTGGATGCACCTAAAGCGGCAAATGCATCATAATCCCCCCATGGCACTTTATAACACAGTGCGAGTACATCAACCAAACCAGGTGTACAAGATCCAAAAATGCAGAAGAAGGCACTTTATCTCAGTGCATTTACAGAACAAAAATGCAACAGAAGGAGCATGCAAGCTCAGAAGTCAGAAAGAAGAGTGAGCTATGAACTCAGAAGAAGAGATCCCAGGACCTGTAGAACCAAGCACTCTATCAGAGGGCATAAACTACCAAACGCAGATGAGTGAAAACCCAAAGTAGAATCTATAAAAATAACCTCTGCCACTAAATAGCACACAAAACCAGCTTTCCGACGATATCTCGTTTGCCAAAAACGGAGTCCGGATGAGCCAGATATGACTCCCGGAAGGCAAAAGAAGACATCGGACTTCAACAGAAAAAATCGCTGTCGACATGGTGGAACCAAAAACCCTAACATCCACCATCAGAAAGTGCTCAGAAAGAGCTTTCCGACGATATATGGAAGTCAGAAAAAGACCCCCGTATGCTCCCTGTAGAGCGAAAAAGGCCCAGGTACCCCCAAAATGCCCTAAAAGGCTTACAAAAGAGCCCCAGGGGCTAAAAAAGGACCGGCCCCTGGGCACATGCGTGCTCAGGGGCTGGGCATAAGCCCTGGGTCACTCATGTGACCGCGCGCATAAGGTAAAAGCTAAAATCGCGCAACCCGTCGGAGCGGAGCTGTGGCGGAGAACAGGGTGGCGGTGCCGCGGGGGCGGCGCTATCGGAGCGGCGCGAACAGGTGCCGGGGGAGAGCCACCGCGGGTGGCGCGAACACAGGAGCAGCGGGGGCCGTAGGACAAATGAGCGGCGCGGGCCGCGGAACAGGCCGGAGGCGGCGGGGCCCGGGAGGGGCATGGCAGGGACGCGCAGCCGGGGGCCGGGCCGCGGTGGTGCGGCGGCGGCGCCCGGACAAATGCACTGAACGCGTTTTCAAAGCCGCAAAAAAACATTAAAAAATGTGAAAAAATGTACGTTTTTTAAATTTTTTTCTCGAAAACCGTGTCGTACGGCCTAAGGAGGCCAAAAAAATTCCCCTGATGCCCCGGTGTCCAAATCAGACAAATTTTATATGGATTCTGGGGTTTTTGGGCCTTCTGGACGCAATGGCAGTGTCCGTTTGGGCCCAAAATGCCTCCAAAAATAGAGACCCCCCAGAACCAATAAATAAATGCTGGAAAAGCCTCTGAAAGCTTCAAACCCTCGCTGCTTCAACAAAGAATGAACAGCCAGTTGCAGAGTGGCTCTGATACCATGTTAGGATTGCTAAACTGCAATCTTCCCAAGAACACCTGCATGCATAGCTATTACATAAACAGAAGCAAAAGACAGAAGATAGAAGGATTCAGCTATGGCGGCCAAAATGAGAGAGAAGAGATATCCATGTTGAAAAGAATAATTTCTATTAACAACAATATTGAATACAAAAACTCTGTTAATAAAACTAAGCGGTGATCCCTTATAAAGGATACCGATACCCTAAAAGGGAAACTACTACGAAATAGAAACTTCCTAAGTCTAACTTAAGCTAAGAGTAGATAACTAATAATTAACTGATTTAATTATTAGCAATACTCGACTACTCTAACAATATTCACTTAGTATCATTTGAAACACATTTATATCAGTAATAAATCAAATTAGCATAAATGATGTCATCACATATCTACTCTAACTCATCAAGAGACCAAGATAAACATAAATCACATGTGCATCAAAATCTAAACATATATCAATGCATGAGAAATCCAAGAACATATCAAGATCAGGAACAACTATATCAGATATGGAACAGATAAAAAATGTGGAACTTTCTACAAAAAGAGTATCAGAGTATCAGTATGAATTAGATATATATGTATAAATGTCACGGTACAAAAGAATGATCTCAGAAGGATCAAGATATACAATGTGATCTAAAAAATATGATAAAATATGATACATCAAGACTGACTCTCACCCTCTCCCTACCCTGGAGGAGGAGGAGGAGGTGGAACAAATGGAGCTGGCGGTGGCATGGCCCCCTCAAACTGCTAAGCCAAGCATGAAAAGGACAGTGCTCTCTGACCCTATGGAACTGCAACATGATATAAAGCAAAATAGTAAGCTTCCCTCTGTCCCTGGTGGGTAGCTATGCGAGCCTGCATATCTCTCTACCTTGAGGATGTCACCTTGTCTGTCTCTCTCTTCCCTGAGCCGCTCAAGCTGTGTATCTCTATCTGCAAGCAAGGCCTCTAAAGTCATGATCCTCTCTCTAAGCTGCTCACACTCAAGCTCACACTGTGACAATGTGTCTCCATCTTGGCCTGTACCCCTACCTATATCCTTCCCTAAAGGTATATCCTATGGCCTATCCTATGGCATATCCTGTTGCTGCTGTCGCTGTCTCTGCTGATCTCTAGTTAGCAAAGGAACTGGATCCCTCTGAGGAGCAACAAATCTCAGTCGAGTCCGCCTGCCACTCCCACTACCGCTGGCACTCTCTCCACCACCCACCGCACCTCCACCCCTGTCATCAGCATCATCCTGGTCATTTGGACCTTGTCCACAGTCAAGAGGAGGGTGCCTAGCATCTCTCCCATGTCTACCTCCATCTCTGCCTCCATCCCTCCCCATGGCTCCTCTATCTCTCTGAGGTCCTCCTCGACCTTTGACATGATGGTCCTCCGCCAGATCATAATCTAAGGGATCCTCAATCTGTGGAATGGCCTCATCAGGCATTGTGAACTGTGGAAATGGATACTGAAGCATCTAAGCATGAAGTCCATCTGAACATCCAACATCAGCCACATCAGGCCGCAACTCCCAAGGTACGGCTACCATCTCTGCAATGGCTCTTTGCGCAGTCTCATAACTCAACTGCCATCCCCATTGTGGTGTCTCATCAAGAATCCGTGCATATACTAATGTATCCTGGCACCTGACCTGCAACTGGCTGTACTGCCTCAATACACAGGTCACTATGAATCTCTCAATGATGTATCTAGTCCATCCGATCAGGTACCTGCTTTGAAAACAATAAGGCATCTGCCACCTATCTGATCCCCACTCCTCACAATTCAAGTACGAACGCCACACTACTATAGTCATATCATCGAACAAACGACGCCAATACTCCACATTGTCTAGATAGGGATGTTGTATCCATCCAGAATACATATATATGTATGGCTTCTCGGGTAGCTGTTGCCTATCCATTATCGGCCGTGTAACTAGTATATGCTCCCAGGCCCAAATCTAAAGAACCAAAATACCAACTATCATGCTCCATGAATAATGATATACTATCTCATGCGACTCTCTGTACATGTGTGCGAGGATGCAACTACCCCATGCAAATCTACGCCTTGACACAATCATCTTCTCGAGCATGTCGACCCAACCAAACATGAATCCATGCCATCCATGATTAGGCATAAGGACACCTTTGACCAATCCAGCCAGGTATACGGGAAGGCACTCATAATGGTCACACATGAAGTCCCATGTCAGATACCGGCGTGCAATAGTATCATCACCAAAGAATCGTTGTGCTATCGCGATCGATGAAGCCGAGGTCGAATCAAAATGCACCTCTCATCCCATCACACGAAATCTCAATATTTGCCACACGTCCTTCAATGTGATAGTCATCTCACCCATAGGCAGATGAAAGGTGTTGTGCTCTGAGCGTTACCTCTCGGCCAGAGCAGTCAACAACCCTCAATTTAAACTAATATCGGGTAAATCCCTTAGTGACAGTAAACCCACACGGGCGACTAACTCTACCTCATCATCAGTCAACGCCCTCGACAGAGCAAGGAAACAACAGGGATATGGTCCTCCGAATGACACTACCTCAAAAGGAACCTATTCAAACATATAGTAATTCAAGAAAAGTTCAAAACCAGTGGTCTATCTTAACCAGCTAAGCAAAAAACCTATCAGCTAAGTGTTTTCATTGTCAGCAGAAGTAAAACAGTCCAATTGGGCACTTAACTAAGTTAAAAACTAAAAACAATTCTATTTTTACGGGGTGCGATCCTATTTGTAGATGTGATCCCCAATTTTCAGGATGCGACCCTATTTTTGCAGGATGCGACACGGGATGCCGTGCGCGACCCTGCTTTTACAAGGTGCAAAATTTTGAAAAATATGAAAAAACTTACAGCATGCGACCCAAAATGGAAAACAGGGTGTGATCCTGAAATTACAAGATGCGACGTGAGATTTCGGGGAAAAACCGAAAGCGACGCAGGATTTACAGGATGCGACGCCAAATGTAGGAAATGACCCAGAACTAAAATGACTAACTTGAGCTAACATGCATAAAAATAAAAATTGGAAATTTCAGAAGGTAGGTTTTCAGGTACTTACCTGAGGTGGGTAGTCAGCTGGATGCTGATGTTGACGACTGAGCTTGAAATGATGCTTCTCTATAGGGACCACCATATTCTCTGTAGAGCTCTTTGATTTACTATAGTGAAAAGTGAAAATGAGTGAGTAAAAAGTGAATTTGGGCCTATACATTTGCCTTTTTGAGCTATTTAGGAGCTCCAGAACTCCTCCCAGAAAATTGAAACTCATTTTGTTCTCTTTCTGATCAATCAGGAATGAAATCGAATGCACCGACATTGTTCTACATAGTGCCGTAAATATTTTACGACAACTCCTGAAAATGCAAAATTGCTCCATATGTTCCGAAAATAATTCCCACACTTTACACAATCTATTTTCCGAGTTCTATATCATCACATTTCACATTATTCATCAAAAATCTTGGTCAGACATCATTTTACCCGACTCAAAACTCACATTTTAATGTGATTAACTTGGTACAAGTGTATTTTCTCTTAACACACCTCCATTTCTTCACTTCTTCTAATTGATTCTTTCTTGATCTAACTGACCCATGCAAGTGATACATCATTTCAACAGTGGGATTTTATTCTTTTTCCTTCGATTTCGTTTCCGAGGGGGCATGATCACACTATAATCAATCAAATTCTTGCTCAAAACAACATTAAAACGACTTCGTTATAAAAAAACTAAAGGCATGACAGTTCCTTGACTAAGTTGGGACTGTTGGATTGAAGGCTCCGGTTCTCACAAGATGGATATCCTATGTCTAATTTTTCTTAGATTCTTATTAAAAGCTCCTAGAAGCTTTATATTGACCTTTGTTTGATCAAGTTTGAAGTCGGTATTATCAATTTTTGGACGACAACCAAGTTCAGAATTGGTATCTTTAAGATCTTTGCTTATTGACCTTTGTTCAATCAAGTTCAAAGTCAATTCTATCAGTTTAGTTCAATCAAGTGCGAGACTGATCTCAACAGACATTTTGTTTGATCATGAGCGAAATTCTCAAACTTTCTGAAGTCAACATCGAAAACTTTCTTTGAATCAATGCACTGCTCGCACATCTATTCAAAGAGGGGCAAATGTAACCGTCCTAATTTGGTCTGCTCTGATCATAGACCCTATTTTACCTAAGTGTGATCATACCCCCAATTATGTCAAGACAAATCTTCAATTTATTGGCATAATTCATTTAAATCAAATTTAATCTCCTAAGTGATTTAATCACTAAATTACATTAATTGCCTTACCCAATCCAATCAAATCAATTCAATTCTATCAAAATAAATAAAAAATGTGGCTAAGGTAATTAATTAAAAGGAATTAAATAAAATCCTAATTACACCTCATCACTTGCAAAAAGCCAATCCCCTAGCCTAATTATTCTAATTAATTGGCTATAGTCCTAATTAATTATGAAAAGCAAACAAAACCTTAAATAATTGATTTCCCATATTATTGAATGAATATATTAATTATATAATTCATTTCATTAATATTCCCTTTAACCCCTAACCTAACCTATCTCAACCACCTTAACTCCTGGGTTTGAACTAATCCCAACCCCTTCACCCTTGCTAAGCCTAATTCTAATCTTAATCCCATCTAAACCCACTTCCTAATGATGTCACATTCCTAAAATTTTGATTAGGAATTCAACTCATTCCAAAAAGTCCACATTCTCAAGCTCCCCTTCCCTCAAAGTACACTTTCTCAAGCTTGGACTTACACCCTCACCATGCTTCATTAATGCTCTCATAAATGCATAATTAATGCTTATACCCTCACCATGCCTCATAAATGTTATCCCTTAGTAATGCTCTTACACATGCATTTAAAGGCCTTAGCTCTCTTCTCACTCCTAATTTTTTCTATAAATAGAATGAGTTTTAAGCTCAATGGGCCCCTGAATTTGGATTGTTGAAAGCATTCTTATGCTGTTCATAATATTAGAGACCCATATTGCATTATTTAGCTTTTTTATCATGCATTTTTATAATCTTCATTTTTAGAGCTTAAAATACATATTTCTTGAGCATGTAGATTAATTTCATTTGAATTTATCATTCTAGGTTGTATATGTCACTGACAAAAGCATAATCTGAGGGCAATTATAGCAATTTTCATACTCCTCCTAGATAGGAAGCAATAGGTCAATTTTAGTGATTGATATGATTGCTAACCCTTGTTTTTCACTAATACAATGACGTATTGAAGTGTTGTGTTGCAGTCGCAGGAACCACAAAATAACACACACACACATAGTTTAGTCATTCAATTCTTTGATTTTCAAGTCTCAAAATATAAGATAGCTGACAATTCTTCGGTACTTATTCCTTCTTCTTTCTTCTCCATTGTTTTATGCTATAAATCTTGTCAAATGGTTGCATGGATGATCTAGGAGCACCATGAGTAGAAAAAATGATGAGTTTGAGACTTGATAATTGTTGAAATCTATATAAATGTTATTATTGGCAAGTACTAATATTAAAAAGTTAATTTTAGATCTAAGATTTGTTGCATTGACTTATTAAGATTACAAGATTCTTAATAGTAAACAATTTTAGTAGATTTAAGAATTGATAAAATAGCTTTTGAATTTTATTGTATATTTTTTGTAGTCAACATTTTAGATCTCTCTCAATAATTCCTCATCATATAGTTGAGGGTTAACATAAAAATTATTTTTGTATTAGAGTTTACATTAATATACAAACAAACAAAACCTAATTCCTAAGAATAATATTTTTTTACCATTTTTAGCTACTTGAGGTTATTAGAAGTTGTACCATATTTGTACATCAAAATTATTAATTTGATGAGACAATTACAATGGTACATATTCTCTAATAACAAAAAATATTAAAGGTTATTCGAAAGTGTATTGGAGTTGTATATAAAATGGTTATCTCAATAAAATTAGACCAAATATGTCATTGAGGGTTCATTGTCAAAATCAAATTTATTCATAATGCAATAAGATGACACTGCAATTGAAAATCTATTCAAAATAATAAAGAAATAAGATAACAATCAACGCAATAAAAAATCTCCAATGCATGAAAAAAATTAACTCTTGAGCAGCATGGATAAGTTGCAACTCCTCAAAGAGTCCTTGTAGGGGATCCATGTCTATTTCCTTTCACTTTTTAAAATATCTAACAATTGGGCTGATAAACTAGAGAGAATCTAGAGGAACTTCCTTTGGTTTGGAATGGAAGAGAAGTAGAAGATGACTTTAGTTAAATGGGACTCTATTTTCCGGCCAAAATCTATGGGAGGTTTGGGTGTTAGGAGAATATCTCACCTCAACAAGGCTCTTCTAAGCTTCTTGCTAAGGTTGGATGGAATTTTGCCAGACACAAAGCAAAATGGTGTGATATTATGTCTCCTAAGTACTTGAATAAGGAGAAACTTCATTGCCTTTTGAATATGCAAGGACTCCCCACAGGGTCCAAAATTTGGAATAGTATCCTTAATTGTAAGTTTGTGCGCCTTCAAGGCTTGAAGTGGCAGATTGGCGACAGTCAAACAATCCATTTTTGGAAGGATAGTTGGTTGGATAACAGATCCCTTTCCTTTCTCCCTTCCTTTCGCGACCTATGTGGGTAGGCTAAATTGTTGTTTGGGATATGGATTGAGAACTACTGCACAGACCAGTCTAGATCCTGGAAAGACATCCAACTTTGTTGTCAAGGCCTTCAACAGTCGATGCCTTAGGCACTTGATTTGCAAAGGATAATTGGAGAGGAGAGAATTCTGGTGTTCCCAAGAGAGGATAGTTTTGTATGGAAATATAATGCTAGTGATGAATTCACAGCGAGATCTGCTTATCTTATGCTTATTCATGATGGTGACCACAATGACATGTGGAGAAAGGTTTGGAACTCAAAATTAATCCCTAAGATCAACTTATTCTTGTGGGGGGTTACGTACGATGAGATTCTTACCTAGGACAATATCATCAAACACGTGTTCTAGTTGCCAAATGGTTGTGTCCTCTACAAACAAAATGAAGAGTCAGTTAACTACCTGCTCATACACTACCCCTTTGTGTGTGAGTTGTGACATCTTGCAATTACTTCAAATCCGCTGGGTGATGAATAGGGATGTTCAACATATCATTTTCAATTGGAAAGGGACCACCTCCAACCCTAATATCAGACAATTGTGGTGGAAAATCCCTCCACACTTGGGCTGGGCCATTTGGAAGGAAAAGAACAACTGGATCTTCCGTGATAGAGAAATCCCGCTAAAGGTGGTTTTTGGCATCTTCCACAAGATTCTATTAGAAAATTTAAGTGTCACTAGTTGGCCTTGTCCACCTATTCCTCCCTTTGCCGGTGATTGCCAAATTGCAAGGAATTGGGGTTTAGAGGACTACTTTGGGAAGTTTGACCCGTCCAAAAAGCTCAAAAGGAAAAACACAAAATGGACCCCCCTTGTTTGGGCTGGTCAAAATTGAATTTTGAAGGTACAACAAAGAAATCTTAGGGTCTAGCTATTACAGGAGGAGTGATCAGAGATGATTTTGAGATGTTAGTGGAAGCATTTAGTGGTGTGTTTCCTAGACATACAAACAACCAAGTGGAGGGAATGGACCTTCTTCGGAGACTCAAGATTGCACTCTCCATTGGGATTAGAGCACTTTCAATCGAAGGGGATTCCGAACTCATCATAGATGTTGTTAAAGGGATGTCCAAGACCAAATGGTCTGTGGAAGGCATTATGGGTGATGTTCACAGGCTCCTGTAGGGATTTGATTCTTTTATTGGCAATCATGTTTATACGGAGGCCAACGTTGTTGCAGAATCTCTTGCTACGAATATATACAATCTATAGAGGTTGAGGTGTTGGCAAAACCCTATTTCCCTCCCAGTTAATGTGAAAAATCTCTTGATTAGAGAGCATTCAAAAACCAAGGTAGATGACGTGAACACCCTACTTTGGAAGTGGTGTCTCCTCCTTTGTACTTTAGGGTGCGGGGTATTCCATTACCCTTACCTGTTAAGTTTTGAGCAGGAGTGGGGAACGAACCAAAATATTTTGAATTTGAATATGAGACTAATAACATGAAAGGCTAGAGATACTTATTGGGGAGGCATTGCCCAAAGGGGCATTAATTATTGTTTATGATATGGTTGTTTTCCTATGTGACCTCTACATATTCATATTGATCACGTTAATCTAAAAGTGTATCTCAAAATGATGAGATGGAATTATGCATTTGCATTTATCATTACCCCTTGCATAATGAGAGGTACCCTATATGTGTTGTATTAAAGACTCCTTCTTGTGGGAAATTGTAGCTCGCATGAGTCTATTTTTGGGAGGATGGTTAAATGATTTCACCCAACTAGACAGCTAGACATTGTTGCTGCCTTTAAATCACTTGGTGTTAACTACAACTTTCCTTTTCCATATAAAGAGTTGTAGTTCTCATTTTAGAGTTGACTACCCTCTGTATTTTATTATTGTTATGGGGGGTGACCGCAACCACATTGAGCCGAAGAAACCAAACGACTTCATGAATGACCCTGTAGTGTGGCACATCTACAAGGAGGGTGGGGTTGTCGATTTTAGAGTCCATTAATATATTTGATGAGGGACTCTCTGCCTAGTTTTCTAGCTCTTGGGATAACATGAGGGTTTCGGTTGGGGGTATTTCTTTTGAAATCAATGAACAAGCCATCACCAAGGCCACTAGGCTTGCTACTACGGACATGAAATAGAAGAATGCCAGTCGAATAGTAGGCAATGGGAGTCTCAACAAGTTCTTTAAGGGTATTGAGGCGTCGATAAAGAAGCAAGGCAGATACGACAGTGATGAGTTGCCTCCTTATTGGGACCAGGTCTGTTTTATGATCATGAGGTACTTTACCTTGGAAGGATGTTTACTATTATTATCATCTACCACTTCTTAATCACTTCAAGAATTATGAAATCATCTCATTTTTTCATTTTTCCTATCGAATTCTCCTAAGAGCTATGTGTTTGATGTCAAGGATAGTGTCTATCAGAGAAGAAAAGCAATTTACTTGCACCAATGCCTTATTTTTAGGCTTTATAATTTTCATTTGGCCATCTTTCCTCCTAAACCTATAATTGTCTATGAGGCCCATGTGTCACAATCCCCTGCCAGCTAACATTGTCAACATGCATGGCCAGAACAAGAAGAAAGGTATTAAAAATATAGGGGCTTCCAAAATTGCCTCTTGTCCGAGCACCCCAAAAATTCTGAACTCTGATGCACCCGCCATTAAAGCTGGCCCTAAAGGCAAAGAATCTTCGGTGTCTACCTCCAAGAGGAAAGGAAAAAACCCTTCTCCCATGCAAAAGAAAGCCAAATTCTTTGTCTAGGAAGTTAACACTGATAATGAGGAGGTGGAGGAGGAACATAGTACCCCTCAAAGATCTAACGGACTAGCAAGTAGATTCGCTAAAAAAGGAAAAAAACTACTTGTCAACTATGATTTAGAGGAGGGCACATAAAAGGGGAACCAAGTAGCTAATAAGGGGACTGAGAAAAATAAGAACACAGAGGATGATGTTTTGGAGACTGATGATAGTGGTAGCTTAAAGAAATCGACCTCTAATAGCTCGACCCACACTTTTGATAAAGTGAAGGAGGGACCTATTGATTCTGGTACCGACATGCTGCCATCTAAGGAGAACCTTATTCTGGCTAGCTTCAATGTGGCTTTGGCCTCAGTTTTGGCAAGCTTACATAGGGAGGTGGATAGTATTAAAAACAAAATGAGTAAGGTGGAAAGAAAACTTGGAAGCATTTCCAGATTCATTTTGTTAGGACTGATAAAATCTTTATTGTCTGCTAGTCGGAGTTTGCATCTAGGTTTTCAAAAGAGAGAGTATCAAAGTGCAAAATGAATAAGTATGGGCCCTTTCTTAACCTTAGTCCACCATGTTCTTTTGAACGGTAACCTTCCTGACCGGTTGAAAGTGACTTATAATGGGTGTTCTACTGTCTATTGTGAGGAAACTGGTCCCCCTTAATGTTGCCCCTTTATGTTCTATCGGCTATGCAAGTATCTTGCCTTTATTCCCCCCGGTTCATTTCACCCCACTTCCCTACGCAGTTTTTATTCTGCAAGCAAAGTGTGTGCAAGTGAGCGGGGGTTGGGTTAGCCCCCTTGTATTTCTCACCCCACATCCCCGCGGTAGTGTTCTCAGGAGCTAATGGTCATGGATGGGCGCGCAGAGTGTTATTTACAATGATGAAAGTGAGTCCATAGGGATGAACCTCACATCCCCGCAATAGATCTACAGGAGGGAACAAGAACAACGTAGGTGTGTGGGGTGTTGAGTAGACCTATGAGGCGACGTGCAAATGTTGGACCCCACAACCTCGCAAGGGTCAATTCAAGTCTAATAAGTGCAGTGCAGGCATGTTGGGTCATGACACACAAGTGTGGCGGCGTCCAACTTGAAGACCATGCATGCCCGCGGGGTCCAAAACAAGTTTAAGTGGTGTTGTGTGGGTGTGTGGGAGCTAGTGATAAAAAGCAGGGATCAAATGCATATATTTTAGCCTTGTATCCCTGCGATAGGTGGTTTTAGTTTCAGGTGAAGCTCATGGGTGTGCGAGGCTTCACTAAACTGAATGAATGGCCAGAAAGGAGCGTATACCCCGTGTCCACGTGGTGACCAAACAACTCAAGTACGATGCGATGCAAGTACATAGGGTGTTCATTATGAAGAGGAATTGCACATGGGAAGGTGTAACCCTACACCCCGTCATAATCAAGGCATGATTTAATGATATTCCGTGGGTGAGAGGGGTACTCGGCAGCAAAGAAACATCATGGGTTTTAGTTTAATCCAAGGGGTTTGAGCAAATGGTAAGCTGCCATGTGGCACCATGTAGGAAGGAAAGGCAAGATGAAAATGGTCAAGGTCCTTTGACGATACATCAAAGAAGACAAGGTTGTTTAGTAAGATATAGGAATGGGTGTGATACCTGATAGGAATATTGCAGGGTTCTGATGCCAGTACAAGCCAAGAAATTATCAAGATAGCCACCGAAATTGTTTGAGTGTTCCAGTGGATATTTTACAACCAAGAATGCAGATATGAAAGATCTCACAATTGTTTGGTCATTGCAAAATTTCCAGATGTGATGATTTACTGCCATCTGTAACTTGAAAACGTGAGTTGTAACTTAAGGCAAAAAGGAAATAAATACGCCTCCTAGTGTTGATTGCTTGCATTGAAAAGAAGTATTTTATTGCGCGAAAGGTTGAGGATGGAGCTCGTAGAGAAAGTAGATGTATTCTAGTGTGAGAAGAGATGGTTGAAGAGATTCATGTTGCAGGAGGCATATAAAGACCATGAGAGTGAGCAATTTTATATTATGATTTGTAGCTATAGGGATATTAGAATTGTCATGGGCAGTCAGAGAGATATTAGAAGGCTTGAGTGTTGATACAAATTTTTTTTATGGCTTGCAAATAATTCCAATCTCTCTGGCTATCGCTTTGATTCTTCCCAGTAGGTGGGACACAGAGAGATACCTGGGTGTAAGGACGAAAGATGGGGTGTTGGAGTCTTCCATCTCCCCTTGAGAAATATTTTTGAAGTTCTCCCCCAAAAGGGGAGATGGTGAAAATCTTGCATCCCGACCATCTCTGCATCAATAACCACCTCTGCATGATAGTGACATGGCTCACAAGCCTGGTTGGTTCATTGAAGCTTTCTAATCTTGGGCTTCCTCTTGTACCAACTGAGCAGTTTTCACTAGAAGACAAAACTGGAGGCAACAATCTCTACGGGGAGAATATTACTTGTAACCAGTTAGTGGCAATCAAAAGTGAAATATGTGTGTATGACATGTAGCTTGTTGCATTCCTTGCTTAAAAAAGGTATTCCAAGGCCATTCTTAAGGGTTTTGAACATTTTGACAAAACCATGTAAATAGAGTAGTGTCTTAGGTCTAGGTTGCAGACCGAATGTCTATACTATAACTGTCTGATTTTATGAGCAAGTGTGAACCATTTTGCGCATTAACTTTGTAACAATTATGAAATTGTCTCCATGATAATATATTACAGATTATATGAACTCAATACATCAAGGATTTTTGGGTTTGTCTTTTCAAATTTCATTGTGATTTATGTTCTTTATTCATGGCTCTCTCTCCAGGATAGGACAGGGTTAAATGCTTTGTTTGAACAACAATGATTTGGAGTATATTATGTGGATTTGTAAGTAGAATTTCATAATGACATAAGAGGATATGTTAGTTTAAGACATTGACATATTGTAAATCCGTTGGTTTAACCATGTTTGTTTGTAATATCTCATTTGCAATCTTATATTTGACTCTGTAGCCAAGATTAGGCATTGGTCTATACATGGCTTGTTGCATTTCCAAAAATAATCAAATTATCAAATCATTTTACTTTCTTGTTGCTAGGCGTAAGTTTGAGTTGTTTCCACTCTCAAAGGTATAGTGACGACATATGCTTAGAATAGAGGCAATTTTGAGAACATTTATGTGCATTTTGGTTACATATATTGAGTCATTTTTCTGTTTGTAATACTTGTTTGAAATTAGTTAATATCCATAACTATTATCAGGTTTACCTGCATGGGTTTTGCAAAGCCCGAAGAGTAGAAGATTTCAGTCATGTGACTGAATCTTGTCAGTTGGTCATTGATTTGAGATCCCTGTTGATGAAAGAAGGCAAACCTCTAGGGTTATCTTAAATATCATTTGGAAACACCAACACAGTCTTGGTGTGATGCACAACTCGACAACCTCTATTTGCTTGATGCAACGAAAGGTTCTCGAGGATGTTGAATAGGAGGAAGAAAATTATAAAGACTTGTTCAAATTCCTCACCGACGATTGGTCTCATGTACTGCATCAATTTGGTTGTGATATTAAATCCTCACACAAGGTTTAAAAGGGGATCTCACCCCCTACCCCTTTGGGGCTTTCCTGTATATTTTAGTTGTTAGACAGTGTGGCTTTTTGAACTTCTGTAGGTTGTGTTATTGCTTCGATTGTACTAGTAGGATTTTAGATAGGTTTTTAGTTTGTTCTCTTATAATTGGTACTACTTTGTACTGTGGTTAGGTATAGGTTGCTGAACTATGGCCTATATTTATCTACTTCATTAGTTTTGTTCTAGACTACTTTTGACGTTAATTTGTTGTTAGTGTGTTGTGTCTGTATGCCCTTTGGCAGTGGTCTTGTAAGGGTCAACACCTGAGTTTTTGCTGATGATTAATATAAAAAGTTTTTGCTGATGATTAATATAAAAAACAATTGCTGTGTAATTAAGAGTAGTAAGATTGACAATAAATGCAAGTTATCAATAGCTGCATTGTTAATACGTATTGTGCTTTCTGCAATTTGCAATAATACACCTTCAATACATTGACAATCTTTGCACAGCACGTTGCAATTATTAATGGGATCGTTCGCGGTAATCCTGTCCTTACTTAAGATACATAAATTTCTCCCAATTGATCGGTTACAACATTGTATACTCCTCTCCTAATACTCACCTTATCTCTTGTATTGGCAGTGTATACTCCTCTCCTAATACTAGAACCAACAGCCATAGCAATTTAATATTTTATTGGGCAGCATAGGGATTTAAATTTCTATTTGGCGGGAGGGTACTTAAATTTCAAAATATCCATTTCCGTTTCTGTTTCTCCCGTCATTCGTGTAATCCATGCATCATGTGGGGATTGATATGCATGCAATGGACATATGTATCCAGAGAGGTCACGGGGCTCATAACCATGCCGTTTTTTCGGCTGGATAGCTTTTGCTTAGATAACGTAGGGTGAACAATACATTTATCATAAAATATTTATGTAGTCTGAGCACATTACTAATCCGCCAGTCTGCTTAAAATCGCCATTTAAACAATCAGACAACACCCATCAAGGCTCTGGACAGGCTATAACTCTGCCCACCACCCTGGGCATTACAGGCATCCATCAAATTAAAAACAAAAGCTGGTTTTTGGGCATTACAGACATCCATCAAATTAAAAACAAAAGCTGATTTTTAGGCATTACAGACATCCATCAAATAAAAAACAAAACCTGATTTGCAAACTGTGGAAAGTGTACATACAACATGTGAATTGTCTTATGCCTTCTCAATGTATTTCCTTTAAACAAAAAAGATTCTCTTGCTACAATAATTGCTGGATATGCTCGAACTTGGGTGGTCATAAAAGCCCTCAGAGTCCCGATTCTCAAGCCGATTCAACTGCTATGCATAATATCAGACTCATCAGCATCTGCTAGAATGCCACGGATCAGGGTTTGCAGATCCAGCGAAGCTAATCAGAAGGGAATCTTCGAGTGATGGAGATTGTCATGATATAGATGTAAGCAACCGGTGGCAGTACGCAGCACAGACAAGAATTTAGATAAAGTCCTTCCTAGGGTTTATTAGAATTGTCAACACCATCTGCATCTGGGTTCAGTATGTACAAAAACAATGAACGAATGTCAGTTTGGAGTAGAATTTTTCAGAGCTAAGCAGTGGATGGAGTCCAAATAACGAAGAAGATTACAAATAGAATTGTTTATCTATGAAGAAGATTGAAGATCTCTCAGCGCCGAGATTTCTCTCTGGATGCCATACTTCTAAAATGAGCAGCATGATGTGCTGTGATCATTCCAACTCCCAGCCCAGCAATAGCAGTCTAGGTGGTTCCCACAACGGTGGCGTATATTTAAGCAACAACTTCAATAATACGTAAATGGGTGCTATCAATTTTAAACAATTCTGCAAATGTGGATAGGTGGATTCAGGGACTGTGATACTTATAGGATATAAAAAATATGGGATTCCATAAACTTTGATCATTGTCAATTATACAGAATGAACTTGTTGATAATGATGAAGATTTTTAAGGCACAAACAGTTAGCAAGCGTATAATATATCCTGGGGGTGCGCCAAACTAGGTGGTTTACAAGAGGGAATGTTGATCCTCAAATAACAATTTAAAAGTGACTCTTAGTGATATGTTGTTGTACCTGCCCTGATAAACCTGTAGGCAAAATATGGTCATCTACATAAGGCTCCCAAATAGTTTGACAGAATGCCTGAAGAAATTGTGGTCTCATTAACAGCAATCACCTAGTCTAGTTTTCGTCAACATTGGTCTAGTATATATTGTTTTTCAACAAGTCCATTAGCATTTCATTCTGTAGAGATGGTTTCCTGCCCAAAACTATGGTATCAGAATTCATTATATCCTTTCAATTATATTTTGCTAGGCTCCAGCTTAATTTGGGTGCTGTATATTAGTAAAAACTAGAAAGATGATCTGTGAATAGCAGTTGAGGTTTCAGGCATCAAGTCTCTCAAATCCACGGTTCTCTTTGATATTCATAGCACAATTAGCTACTTCCGTACCATAGCCTATTTAGTTTCGTGCTAAGATACCGGGTTCGGCCCCTGGCCCCTCCAGACCCTAGGAAATTCGAACCAGTTTGAAATTCGGGTCCGGTTCGCCTGTGGGTTCGAATTTCCTGGGCAGGGTCCGAATTTTCAAATGCCAAATTCGAACCTGGGTTGAGCTGGTTCGAACCCGGGCAAATTTTGCCAAAAAACGCGAATTTGGTGCGAATTTGGCACGAATTTGACCCGTGGTTTGACTAAAAATGTTTTTTTATGGCGAATTTGATTAAAACTTGGCGTCCACAACCCTAGAAAGGTGAGTTTAAAGACATTTTTGTTGCTTCTAATTCTCATTTGTGTTGTGCAAACAGCTTATTTGGTCTTGAGCAAGAGGAGATAGGTGTTTGAGCAAGAGCTTGGTTGTGCAAGGAGAAGTTGAAAGCTTGATTTGTGGACCTTCTTCAAGTGATTGTGCCTCATTTCTACACCTGTGCAAGCTTACAATGAGTGGAAGAGGTAAGTTCTTGTTCCATTTGCTTCAAGTTTTTGTTTTTGTTTAAGCATTTTATTTTATTTTCATTTCTCTTTCATTTGTCCATTATTTTCCAGAATTTTTCATTCTCTTGTTTTAATATTATGTTGAATATGTATACAAATTTATTGTCATAGGAAAAGGAACAACAATGGCATCTACCTCTTCCTCAGTAGGCAACTACAATATTGACCCAATAGTAGAATCCCCTTCTGATTCTCCTTTGTGGAAGTATGTTGAAATTTTAAGTGCCCTTCCTGGATGTGGTGGATTCCGTTGGAAATGTCCGGGTTGTGATGTAGTAAGGAATAGTTCATATTATCATGTGGTAGGCCATTTGTGTGGATTCCGTGGAATAGGAGTCAAGAAATGCCCTGGAAAAATAGACGCACCTATACCAAATGCAACAGTATTAAAATATATTGCAGAGCATGAGGAAGCAGAAGAGAGAGAACGTAGACAAACTACAGCCAATAGTAGTAAAAGTAAAAAAAAGCAAAGGGAATGCAAC
>MU226986.1:7057785-7076201 GCA_018584345.1 Thuja plicata
AATTTGTTCAGAGCATAAACTACTGCTAGCAATTCTTTTTCAGTCACTGTATAGTTTAACTCTGGTCCATGTAGACTCTTATTGATATAATAGATTGCATTTTCAAGGTTTTTAGACTTTTGTCCTAAGACAACACCTACGACATAGTCTGAAGCATCTATATGTATGTGAAATGGCAAAGTCCAGTCAGGACCCCTAAGTACTGGTGCAGTTGTCAAAAGTGACTTGAGCTGCAGGAAGGATTCATCACATTCTTTTTTCCAAGAAAATTCATCTTCTTTGGTAAGTAAGTTGTACAGAGGACTAGCTATTTGACTAAAGTTATAAATAAACCTCCTATAATAGCCAGCGTGACCTAGGAAAGATCTGACATCTTTTTGTTTAGTAGGAATAGGGAGTGTGAGAATTACCTCTATCTTCACAGGGTCTACCTGGATTCCAGCTTTGAAGATAAAATATCCCAACACCACTCCTTCCTGCATCATCAAAAAACACTTTTCACTATTGAGAGACAGGTTTTGTTCCTCGCATCTGATTAGTACTTTCTCCAAGTTCTTTAGAGCTTCCTCAAATGTGACACCGAATGTAGTGAAGTCATCCATGTAGATTTCCATGCAATCATGTGATATATCAGCAAAGATGCTAATCACAGCTCTCTGAAATGTAGCAAATGCATTACATAATCCAAATGGTAATACTGAATAGGCATATGTGCCCCAAGGGCATGTGAATGTGGTCTTTTTCTAATCTTCAGGGGCAATTCTTATCTGATTGTATCCACTGTATCCATCCAGAAAGGAAAAATATTTCTTTCCAGCCAAATTATCCAAGACCTGGTCAATAAAAGGTAAAGGAAAGTGGTCCTTCTTTGTAGCATTATTTAATTCCCTATAATCCACACATATCTACCACTTACCTCCTTTCTTAGGTACAATGACCAAT
Source organism: Thuja plicata (assembly GCA_018584345.1). Taxonomy (NCBI): domain Eukaryota; kingdom Viridiplantae; phylum Streptophyta; class Pinopsida; order Cupressales; family Cupressaceae; genus Thuja; species Thuja plicata. The sequence continues at coordinate 7,058,728 of MU226986.1, forward strand.
GGTGATACCCACTTGCTATCAAAGATTGGATAGATGAATCCAGCATCCAACAACTTCTGCAACTCAGTTTTAACTATTTTTCTTAGTGCTGGATTTATTCTCCTCTGTGGTTGATGAAGTGGCATGCTTCCATCACTAATGTAGATTCTGTGGGTGTAGAGTTTAGGGTTTAGTCCCTCCATATCCCCATAATACCATGCAAAGGATTTTTTCATGCTGACTGAGGAGCTTGGTTAACAATGCCAACTATGATTGGGACAACTTGTTGTTTACATGCAAGTTACGACCAGAGGAAAGTTCCACTGTTGTTGTTAGCTCTGCCATTAACACTTCGGGCACTGGACTTCTTTCTATTTCACTTGTCAGTAATTGATCAATCATTTCAGGGGTTGCTGGAGATATACAATCCTCATAGGTACATAGCTGTAAAATAGAACTTTCTAAAACATCTTTAGCCACAATAAATTCATTGGTAAGAATGCTCTGTATCACATCATCTTCCACTTGCATCTTTAGAAAATATTGCCTATGCAACATCATGAGCTGGGCTACTGAATTCAGCTCTTCCTCCTCATCTCCTAAGTCTGGCCAAATAGGTTCTCCCAAGTCTGGCTGGGGTTGGGCAGGAGGATATTGGGCTAGCTTCTATATGGCTTGACCATTTGAAATTGTCATACTACCTAATCAACAATTAATTTTGGCATCAGTGGTGGCTAACCAAGGTCTTCCCAAGATTACAAGATAGACAACAAAGTTTACTTTAGGTGATAGGATAAGAAAATCAGCAGGATACTCCCATGAATCTAAGCTTACTATCACATCTTCTATGAGACCCTCTGGAGTAACAGTTGAGCTATCAGCAAGTTGTAACACTGTGGCTATTGTTCTTAAGGCTTTTATGCTTAGCCTATGCATTGTATCTTTAGTCATCACATTTATTGCTGCTCCCAAATCAACTAGAGCATTTTTTACAGTCTGTCCATTTATTATCAGGTCGACTACTGGACTGCCAGGATCTAAATACTTTGGTATTACCACCTTTCCTAACATGATATCTGCTAATTTCCCTACAACATGTACTGTTTGAGGGTCTTTCTTCTTCCATCTTGGCTTTTTAAGGCATGCTTCCTTAATAGCCTTTCCATAAAGAGGTATATCTTTGATAGCTTGGAACAAAGGGATTTGAATGTTCATATTCTTTAGCTGCTCAATAATATCAAATGTTTCTTCCTCTTGGGGTATAGGTTTTTCTTTGTTTAGCCTATATGGAAAGGGTGGATTTGAAGTGTGGACAGTAGTTCTGCTGAGTATATCAGTCGGCTGGCTGGTATTTGGCAGTGTGGCTTCTGAAAGTAGTGCTGCAGGAGTGTTGGCAACTTCCGTGATAATAGGATATTCAGGTGTAAGCAGTGTGGTACCGAAATTCAAATGGATATCAGCTATCTTTAATGGATAAGTAGGGCACTACTGAGTGTTAGTAGTGTACATTTTCTGCTGCTGCTGTTATTTGGATTTGGCTGTGGTTAAGCAGGCAATTGGGTTAGCTTTGGATTAGCATTAGTTGCTGCAGGAGGTGGCATTATTGCAAGTGGTTGCACTAGAGGTGGTAATTGTGGACAACCATAATTTTGGTTAGGCCACTATGGAGGCCCCCTCCATTGATTAGTTTGTTTCTAATTTCCTTGCGGTGGTTGCCATTGATTCTGCTAATTTGGCCACTGGTTATTTTGCTGTTTTTGCCATTGGTTATTTTTCTAGTTAGGCCACTAATTATTTTGCGGGTTTTTTCCATTGGTTATTTTGCTGGTTAGGCCATTGGTTATTCTGTTGGGTTGGCCACTAGTTATTCTGTTGGTTTAGCCACTGAGGTTGAGAGTACTGAGAAGTGTTTTGATAATTTTGGTTTTGCCACTGATTATTGTTAAAATTTGAAAATTGTAGAGGATCTTGTGGCATACCTTGTCGTGAAGCCCATGGTCGACGTTGAGAAACAAAGAACACTTGATTGTTGTCTCCTTCTATCTTCATGTAGTCAGATAGAAAATGTTGATTTTCCAGGTTTGATACCAGCTTACATCCGCAGTCTTTCTTTTGTTTGTGGTAGTGTGGACAGTACTCAGCCAATATTGATTCAGCTTTTGCATGCTTCTTCCTAACAGTCATTGTGTCAAGATGTGTAGCTGCATCATTTATAATATCTTACTTGAAATCTATGAGAAAATTAGATATCTCCAGCTTTGAAACACCTGAACCAATGCCTTTTGTGACTGTGGGCTGATATCCTCTGCCTTTCTTCACAGTTGACCTTGAGTAGTTGAGATAGATTTTCTTGAGGTCATCCCAAGAGGATTGGGATTTCTCCACCAACCATCAAGTCTAATGCTTCTAGACAATTGTCATTTACCCCTCTCAAGAAGACTAGTTTATGTGAATCATCTGCCAGTACATGCTGGGGATTCTTCTACATTATGTACAAAAAATGTAAAACATAGTCCTGCAATGTTTCGTCTTCCTTTTGAGACATCCTAAAGATATCATCTCCTTTTGGGTCATTGCCTTTGCAATAATATTTATATTTCTGTAGAAACAATGTCTGCATCTCATCCCAGGTACCTGCTACATTGGCTCCTAAGCCCATGAACCATCATAAGGCTGACTCTTTCAGTGTTGTAGGAAATGACTTGAGCTTATGGGAATCAGTATTATAGTCGAAGCTTCGACAGAGTATGTCAAACTCAAACAAGAAAGTGTCAGGATCCTCCGTTATAAGACCATAAAACTTCAGAAGAGTAGCTATGGGTATATTTTTGAGATTAGCATTGTTTATAAGGCTTGGGAGAGGAAATGGGAAAGGAGGGTGTGCCATTACTGGAGGTATTTGATTATGGGGTTGCTACTGGAAAGGAGCATTAGCTACTGGATTGTTAACAATAGGTGGATTTGGACCAGAATTATCTAGAAAGTTGGCCAAGATTTCTGCAAAAGGTCAGAAGATGCTTATATCAAGTGGTTCTACTCTCGAGGAAGATGCTGCAGGAAAGTCAGGGCTTGCGTCTTCAAAGGGTAACTCAACTTCTTCAACTTCCTCGTTCAAATTAGCAGACTCTACTGGGAGGAATCTGCCATATTCGTCTTATCACCTTTCTCTTCGATGCATGCAATTGAATTCTTCACGCTTGTGAAGCAATTTTTAGGGATACAAATCTAAAAACTAATCTAGGAATGAAAAAAATGACTCAAAAATGTTCCTAGCTTGACACCATCCCTGACAACGGTGCCAAAAATGAACCGCCTCACAATAGGTGTTGAATAATCATGCTCAAGGCCTTTCTTAGGAATGGTTTATTCAATCTAAGGACTAATTCTCCTGTTATGAGGTGCATTTAACTTGTCAACCCAGGGACGTATACTTGAAATGGTCGGCACGATATGTGCACTATCTTACTGAAAACATGCCAGAGAAGAAGATGGAAATGCAACAGCCCGCGGTGTGGGTAATAAAGCTCGGGCAACGAGTTCAACATAATAAAGTGCAGAGGGAATATAGAAACACTACATCCCTGCATCCTAGAATAATGGCTCCTCCATTATAGCAGCCGTGCTTCCCCAGTGCTGTGATGATCACTCTGCCGTAGCTGGTCCTCAAGAGTCTTCCTTGAATGCTGTCGACCACTCTCTGGCTGCTTTCTCTCCTGTCAAGTTAGTTATGAAGCGGAAATATTCATGCAACAACCTTAATCAAATTAAATCCAGATATTAGAACATATATTTTGATGGTTTTATGAAATACTGCACTATATGTATAATATTAGCAAAATATGTCACAAACATCTACCCATGGTTTATCAATTCTATCTGGACTTTATCACAAGTTTTGACTAGCTAGGCTCTCAAATTTTTTGTCAAAAAGTAGAACAAAGTATTTAAAATTATAAAAAATAAAGGCAATAATTTGGCCTTATCAAGAGCTATTGCCTATGCTGAATGGATATCAAATATTGTACCAGTTTCCAAACATGAAAAATCTATTTGAGTTTGCATAAATTTTAGAGATGTCAATAGAGCATGCCCAAAGGATGACTTTCCACTTCCCAATATAGACATGATAGTGGATATGACTGCGGGTTATGAGATTTATTCTTTCATGGATGGTTTTTCTAGGTACAATCAATCTATAACGAGATTCATTTCATAGTTGGCAGATAGAGCTCAACCTTTCAACAAGAACTTACACAAGGGAGTCAAATGTGTTTGGAATGAGGATTGTCAAAAGAGCATAGATCAAATTAAGAAATACTTGGAAAATCCTCCTATTTTAATGCCTCCTATCCCAGGAAAACCACTTATTCTATACATTTCAATGACACAATCTTCCTTGGGGGCATTACTAGCTCAACTTGCTGAAAATGGGAAAGAAAGAGAAATATACTACATTAGCCGTACTCTTGTTTCATATGAGGTTAACTACACCAGCATTGAGAAAGCTTGCCTTGTAGTTGTGTTTGCTTCCCAAAAGTTGGGACATTACATGCTTGCGCACACTATATACCTCATAGAAAAAATAGATCCACTCAAGTATTTGCTAGGTAAGGCTGCCCTCACAGGTAGACTTGCTAAATGGATGATGATACTTTCAGAATTCGACATAGAGTATATTGAGTGTAAAGAAATCAAAGGACAAGCCATAGTAGATCAATTGGCTGATTTCCCATTGCAAGATACTGCACCTATTCAAGTTGACTTCCGAGATGAGCACCTAATGTATATGTCTGAAAGAACATGGAAGATGTTCTTTGATGAATCTTTTATGCAAAACAGTTCAGGAGCTGGTGTGTTGTTTGTTTCTCCTCATGGGTACACAATTCCTAAGTCTTACAAATTATTGTTCCCATGTACAAACAACATTGCTGAGTATGAAGCTTTAACAAATGGACTTAAGATGGCCATAGAATGGAGAATCACATAGTTACACATCTATGGGGATTCACAGATGATAATTAACCAAGTTAATGATGAATATCAAAAAAAACATGAGAAAATGGTACATTGCAAGCAAATGGTTGATTCCTTAAAATGATACTTCACATTTGTCATGTTTCAGCAAATCCCTAGAGAAGAAAACAAAGCAGCTGACACTATGGCTACACTTGCTTCACTCCTTCAATTAGAGAAACATGAATCCAGATTTGAATTCCTAGTGGAAGAGCTACATCACCCTATCTATGATTCCCAAGAAAGCCATTTCATTTGTACCCTTGTTGGTCATGAGTCATCCCGTTATGGTGCCATTTACTCATACCTTCGTGATGGCATTATACCTGAAACCTTTAACCGATCTGAATGCAGAAACCTTACCCGAAATGCCTCTCGCCATTCCCTTATCGCTGGTGATTTGTATAGGAGGGGTCTAGATGGAACACTTCTTAGATGCTTAGAAAAGGAAGAATCCAACCAAGTGTTAGTTGACATCCATGAGGGCATCTATGGGGGACATTCCAATGGTCTTGCCATGGCCTGAAGGTTTCTTAGGTTGGGGTACTATTGGCCTACAATGCAGATTGATGTAGTAGCTTTTGCAAAGTCATGTGAAAAGTGTCAAAAACATGGTAACCTTATACATGCTCCAGGCAAGGAGCTTATTCCTTCTATATCTCATTGGCCATTTTAGCACTGGGCCTTTGATCTTGTTGGGAAGATTCATCCCAACTCATCAGGTGGACACACGTTTATTATCACTGCTACTGATTACTTTACTAAATGGGTGGAAGCTGTCCCACTTTCTGTTGCCTCGAGCAAGACAGTCTCTCTATTCATCTGAACCATATCATCTATCGATATGGAGTGCCTTCTGAGATTATCATTGACAATAGAGGCCAGTTCAAAAATAAGGACCTTAAACAACTCTGCAAGAAATTCAAGATTAAACAACATTGGTCCTCCATTTACTTCCAACAAGGAAATGTTCAAGCAGAGGCATCAAACAAAACCATTCTTAAAATCTTACATAGAATAGTATGTAAGAATGGTAGAGATTGGCACTTACAGATAAATTCAGATTTATGGGCCTATAGAATGAGTATTTGTACTCCTACTGGGGCTAATCCTTTTGCCCTTGCATATGTCGCTGAAGCAGTGTTACCTTTGGAGGTTGATATTCCTTCACTTAGAGTTTCCCTCAAAGGTCTAGTTACAGATGAAGACTACCGCGCCATGAGACTTCAAGAGTTAGAAATTCTGGATGAAAAACATCAAGCATCATTTGACCATATGAGGGTTTATCAAAAGTTCATGTCGAAAGCCTTCAACGAAAAGGTTCACTCTAGAGAATTCTAGGTAGGAGATCTTGTCCTACGTGAAAATCCTAAGAATCAACAACATAGAGATCAAAGGGAAATTTTGAACCTAATTGGCTTGGACCTTGTATCATTACAACAACTTTTGGGTTAGGTGCTTATTTACTATCTATAGTAGAGGGAGATTAGCTCCCTGATCCTATCAATGTCTTGCACCTGAAGAAGTTCTATCTATGATGCCCATTTCTGTCTGTGGGCATCCTTTGTACATAATTATTGATTCTGAAAAAATTAAAAAAAATGATATATTGTCAAAAAATTCTAAAAATCATAAAATGTTTTGAAAAAATGATCATCTTAGTGAAAAGCTAGCAATAGGCGCTTTGATGTATTTCCAAAAAAATTATATATTCCAAAAATACAAAAAAATCAAAAAATTCAAAAATTGAAAAAAATAGAAAAAGTGCCTTGGTGAAAACCTGGAAACAGGTGCCTTGGTAGCAAAAAAATTGCAATAAAATCCAAGTGGTGAAAACCTAGAAACATCTACTACTTGAGACCTTTGCACCCATGTTTCTTAGTGTGTTTCCTCGACACTTGGCCTTTCTCTATCGTGTCTTGTCCTTGTTGCCTTGGTCTGGAATTGGTCTTTGTCTTTGTCTAGGGGGCATACTATGTTAGCTTTGGTCTCTTGGATGCGTTATGTTGATGGGACTTTGTGACCAGTCTCACCAACAAATGTAAGTTGTCACCGGGTACCGGGGTACCGACCAACTTCACCTATAAAGGTTTTTCAAGGAATAAATTCTCTGGGCCTTCAAGCACCTGAGAGTCAAGTCTCGACAGTGCAGGAGCTAAGTTGGGTGCATGACTGTTTTGTTCGGGGGGATAGCTAGTTTTCTTGGCTCATCTTCTTCAGGGATTTTGTTAGGTCAGGGGTTTCCTGCAAGAATTTGGATTATCAAACAAAATTCAAATGATATGCCAAGGTTAGAGTGTATTCATTCTACTTATAGTTATGCAAATATATTTAAAACATCAACGATGCTCTAATGAACTCTACTAAATACTAAACATATACAGAATCAATGATTTATATATGTGCAATAGCAAGGGAAAAGAGGTCATTAATCTACTTAAACATTAGAGAAAAGGACATTAGAAACATACAACACAAAAGAGTATTAACTCAGAGATCAAGACACCAACAACATCATTGCGAGAATCCTTCCTTCTTCATTAATAGTTTTCCAGCAGCACTGGTGTGTACATCAATAGCTCCAAGAGAGAATCTATCTACTAAGAACCACTAAGAACTACTGAGCATTGAGCTCTGCAAATACAAGAAATGAAATGTTGAAAGATAATAGTATGGACTGCAAAATCATCAATTTTGTCAACCCTTGAAATGAGGTCAGACTTGTTATTTATACACAATATTTTCCCTAAAGTTAACCTAATCTAACTTTACACTCAATAGTAGAATATAATATCTGGTGGCTGATACTACCTACACCACATTACAATCATCTTGAAGAGGACCAAAGTCTAACATGATAGAAGAATAAGACAAGAAGAGAAGTATGGAAGAATCAGCATCGAGAAGAGTGTTGCAGGAAGAAGAGAAGAAATCTAATCTCTCTAAAGTTCAAGGCTACATGCCTCATCAATGCAATATGCGGCTCACTATCGTCAATGTGCCAGGTAGTTAATTCTAGAGAAGCACCTTGGGAAGACCATCTATCAGAACCATCCTTCCATCTGACATACTCTATCGGGATCACCTTCTTTTAGACCCTATTATTAACTGCTGGATAGTGACCAGTCAGCTCCGGGGAACCTGAACATGGGCCACCAAAAGAATACAAAAATGTTGGACCCAGGACTCTAGGATCCAGGAGCTTACACTCAAAGAATAATGAATGTGAAAGATTACACCCTGCTAGTGAAAATATTCAAGATTTGAAGAACCTTATTGCTCCTTTCTATTCTTGAATTTTTCCAGGAGCTGGGCAATGCCATCTTCATCTATGTCCTTAATACTGTTTCACCTGCCGCGGATAGCTTTGAACTTCTCGTCAGCTTCTTTGGCCCCATTCTAGAATTCATCTACTAATTTTACGATGTCATGAGCCTGGGACATCATCTTATATATTCTTGATAGCTTTCCTCTTTCAAAGTCCTCGACAGACTAATACATGGACTCCATTAACTCATTGTACTTACTGAGGACATAGTCCTCCAAGGCGCCTATTTTGGTGGTTAAGGAATTGAATTGTGACACCCTTACAACAAATGCTTTGAATAGGTCCAATGGATACTGGACCACCGTGACCTTCTCCCTTAGGGCCATGACCAGTTGCTTTCACACCTCAATTTTGAGGCCAAGTCTGGAGTACTGGGTCCAGAGGAATTCAAATGATTCCTCTCCCAAAATTTCTGTCTCTGTGACGACCTCTTCTCCAGAATTGATGACTTCATCCAACCCGGTCTTCCACCCTTCATAATTTTCCAAATTTCCCTCCCATATAACGATGGCATTGGTTACTTGGCTGAAGAGATTTTTGGCCAAGTAAAGGTCTGGGAGTGATACAACTAAAAATTGCCTTACGACCCCTATTTTCTCAGCCATCCACTTGTCCACAGCCTATTCCTTCTTATTCATGGCCCTTAGAGTATCCATGTTACCCTGTGGAAGTGGTAGTCTGGAGGTGGAAGCTTCCGGATGGATCTCAACCACGGGCTGTGTAAGTTCTATTAAAAGTCCAAGGAGATTCTTGTTCTTTTCTCTTTCCTCCTTCAACTTCTGGGCCTGTTTATCATACTGGGCCTCTACTACCCGTGTTACCTCTCGTAGCAGGTCTAATTCTCCCTACTTGTCTCTCCTCCCCAGAGGCACTTCTATGATTGTATAATCTTTGGCCCTTACTCCCACTGCGTCTGTATCTGGCGGAGGTGTTGCAATTATTGCAACTATGCTTCCTTCTGGACAAGTCCGGAGGGTATGGACTATCCAGACCTTTTTAGGCTTCTTGGCCTTTGCATTTTGGGCCATCATTTTGGCCAGGGAGAGTGGAACACCTGTTGCTGCCGCTGGGATCTTTCTCTTTCTAGATTCCACTAGCCATTATGGAGGCTTGGGTAGTTTTGCTACCAAGGCCTGGGTGTTGGAACTCCCTTCAGAGTCTGGTGGTGCATTCCCGATATCTGTAGTGTCATCGAGATCTTTCTACTTTTCCTATCCCTGTTCTTGTCCCTTTTCCTTTTATTTCTCTCTGGGGGCCTCAGTGTCTTCTGCCCTCTTGGTGTCCTCTTTTGTGATGTCTAGGATCTCCTCTCCACTGGCATCAGCATCACCTATATCATCAGGGATTTCCCTGTCCTTCTCAGCATTGGGTGAATCAACATTCATATCCTTAGGGATTCTCCCCTCATCCTACTGCTATTTTTGTTCTTCTTCAATGTCATTTGTCGGGATATCCTTCTCCATTAGAACATCCTCTGGAAGTGGCAGAGGTATCTAGCCAAGGTTTAGCATTTGGGCTGCTATGATCACCTTGCCGAATGTACTCCGGGGGGCTTGGTTATCCAGAGTAACCAAAGGCATCTATATCATGATGATTGGGGGTATGGTTGATCCTATAGGTTTTATTTCCCCAGTTGTCAATTTCTCATCTATTGTTTGCCTTGGTTCTTTCTTGATCTCCTGGACCGGTATTTCCTCCCGCTCGGTCTCCTTTTGTGCTTCTTCCCAGACTTCTTGCTGTGTGGTGACTTCTTTCTCTGGGACTTATTTTTTGGCGTGGGTCTCTTCCTTTTCCTAGGTGGCAATTTCTTCCACCACCTGGTCTATTTCCCCATGCCGGTTCATAAGCTCATCCATCTCGAAGATGTCATAAAAGTCATCATGCAGGGGAGAGACCTCTGTTATATCATCCAGTTCAGGAGAATCCAAAATGACCTCTACTGGGGGAATATTCAGCATGCCAGGGCTCGTGTCTATGCTTGGGGTAGTATTTACCTTCTGCTTCCTCTTTCTTTGTAATGGGGCCTCAGCTTCTATAATATCTAAAGACTCTACCTCTGCTAATTCCTGCCTGCTCATTAGTGATGCCAATGACGGGGATCCCGCTAGGTGAGCAGATGCTACTGGAGTTGTGAGGAGGCCGCGAGAAAGTTGGGCACTTATCTTCTGGCTCATCAGCCTCGATGCCTCCATCTATTCTTGTATCTGCGCTATCATGGGGAGCGGACCCTTGGGAGGCACTTTGGGAGGCACTTGGGCCAGGGTACTTTATTTCTCCTTCCCCTTACTTTTTCTAGGTCCCGCAGCTCCGGAGGTCAAAGAAAACCTTCGCAAAATTGGGCCTTTTTGGGTGCTCCTTGGGCACACCCGCTCAAAATATTTATGACTGTTATCTATAATGGGTACCTCCTCAATTATTATGTTCTTCAGGGTGCCGCAATCCACCGGAGGGAGAACCAATTTATCTATCCCCTACTCTTTATACATTGGGTTCCCTAGAGGCCCATCATCTATGAAATTCTTTGAAAAGCCCCAAAGGTTGAGGGATTTCATCAAACCTTTTGACATGCGGGAGTGTTTCCAGGTCCAGAGATCAAAACCGTCTTGGAAATCTACCCAAAAATCTTCAATATCATTTGTATGTGGCTCGTTAGCCTACGACAGCACCTCCCTTATTTTCCGCACTAGGTCAAAATTATTTCTGGTGTGGTGGAATTCCGCTAGTCCCAGACTCTTAAGTTCATTGTTGGCCTCCTTGGCCGCCACGAGACTATAAGAATAGTTCCCGCAAACTATTAGGAATAGAATATATACAACCTTTTTCAAGGAAAAGAATGCATGGAGCTCCAGGATTTTCTTGTAGAACTCCAAAAGAATGATCCTATCCTTGTAATATCTAGGGAGTAGGTAGGCTTTCCCAGAGAATCTGATCACCCAAATGTATGTATGCTGTTGGAACTAAATGAAGTAATTGTCATAAGTACTGACTAGGTTCATTGCCTCTTGCGACAACCGGTACCCAGTATCGCAAGTAAGTGTCAAAATGTTATGGTAAATGATAGCGTCGTTTACTTGACAAAAATTAGGGAAGCTAAGTTCCCACTAGACCTGGGGGTAATGATCCCATGACACCAACTGGCTGGGCCTGTTCCCAAGAATGACCACTATTTGCAAACCCTAAAAAGAAGGTCTTTGTTGGGCCAGTGCCCATAGTACGTAGGATATCATGTAGAACTTTGAAGTCTGGAAGACGCTCTTTAACTGTGTGTCCACATGGTTGGGGATGATAGCCGCCTAGTTGAAGGTTTGACTGCGGGTGGTGATGCAGTATAGAAAGTAATACATCCATGCTAAAAATTCCTGGGCATGGGGCTCTCCAAAGAGCCTACATAGAAATATAATCCCCGCCTAAATACATTCTTTAAAGTCCCCGCAGGGAATCTCTAGCTTCATCTTTTTATAGTCCCTTCTCGGGGACTTTAGCTAGTGAGTGTTGAGATGTTGCTGGGAGTGAAGGGAAGCTTTTCTGAACTCCTTCAATGACATGGAATAGGAGAGAATAATGGCTCCCTTGAATTGGGGGATCCCCAGCCCCAAGGCAAAAGTAGCCGCATCTAGATTGACGATGGGCGCCTGATAGTGTAGTGGCCGAGGGTCGACAAGAAAAACAACTCGAGTGGGGGCATTGTACAACTCGAGTGGGGGTATTGTAGAGTGTTTCCAGTTGGAGTATCAGCTTTGGTGCTTGCACCGAGCAGGGAGAACTTTTAGCTTTGATAATTCTAGAGGTGGCCATGTATTTAGCCATATCATCTCCATCGGTCCTCTGTTGGTATATGGCTTGGACCAAGCCCTGCATTTTAGCCCATAGTATGGGCTCGGTATCTGTTATTTCTTGCAACTTGGAATCCACCTTGGACCCCACAAGAACACCCTCCCTCAGGTATTTGGATGTTAGTGATAGTTTGGATAGCATCTTTTTGGCCTTAGTTTTTGTGGCCGCCGGAGTGGAGGTACTTGGAAGCTCCGGGCTATCAGGAGGAGTGATCACTTTAGACATTTTGATCAGACTATCTGCAACCTGCGAGACCGGAGAACCGTTAATACACAATATGATTAAAAAAAACAATATTTTAGGGACTCTGGGGAATTCACCACCATTTTGCACATGTTCAAAAAGTATTAGCATGCATCAAAATCCTAGAATATAAAAGTTAGCAAGGATTGGATTCTGATCAACACCCGGGGGCTCTAGGGTATTAGTTTAGTTGACACAAATGGGGCGAAGGCCTAGGGACTTCTCAGCACCTAGAGTGTGGAGAAACTAGGCATTGTCGACATGACTAACAATGAGCCATACTTGGCTGACATGGGTCATCATGTGGCCACGTGACAGGCGGTGTAAAGGATCTTAATGGAAAAAAGTGGGCTAACATGGGGGAAGTAAATGCCAGATGGGATGGGGATTTGAATGCTCATTCATGGGGAATTAATCCTTCCATTAAGATGGAAATGACCAAGGAGAGAGAAAACTACCATGGCTCAAATAGGCGAGGTGCCGAGTTTGAACCGTGGTAAATACCTCTCTGACGAGCTCAATAATTTGGTCTGGATGTGAGGGAGCGTGATGAGCTCACTACAAATGGAAGGACATACATCCAATATACAAATTTATAGAGGGCCAAAGAAAATGAACTTCAAACAACCTATACAGAGCTATCTACATGCAATTTATAGGTATATACAAAAATATTTACATTATCATACAACGACACAGAGGGTGGACAAACCTCCGGCAGAGCCATCCCAAAATGAGAGGTGACAACAAGAGCACAACTAGAGATGGACCCAACATTTTTCCCACAAAATGTAGGGACAGGTATGCAGGGCATAAAAAATGGCGACCCACTGGGACAAATGCCTTAGTGCATTCGAGAACTTTAGAATCTCTGGTTAGCAAAAACTAGAACTAATCTTTACCTGGAGCATTCTACTTTCAAAACGTGATGTGTCTAAGGAGATCCGACTCATCATTAATTTAATATTTTGGTCTTTCATCAGCTATGAAGTGTGTGCTTTGAAAGAAAACCAAGCCGATGACTTCCAGGAGAAGCAGAGAGGACGAACTGAGTACATCAAACCAAAGTCATCATATCTTGTATGTTCCCTCAGATACCAGAGTTTTCCATTCTTTAGTTCTTTTATTTTCTTTCTTTTCTTGATGGGAAGGTGGTACTTCTTTCACCATGAACTTTAAGCTTAGCTAATTTTAACGATGGTACTTCTTTCACCTTGCCATCCACTTTTAAATTGCTAAATAGGAGAGAACATTCAAGACCAAAGATATTTTAATGATTTTTAGACTTGGTCAATGGCCAGTGCAACCGATTTTCCCTTAAGGTGTCTGATTACTTGCCTCTTAGATTTTCTATTAACCAATGTCCGGACTGTTGAGATGTGAATCTGATGAAGATTACCCATAACCTTTTACCATACTTACAAAATAACTCTGGAGCGTGGACAAATTCCACCATGCTAACAATAGATTCCAAGCTACCCAAAATGCATAAGGTACCATTCCAGGGGCTAGATGTTATGCGAAGCATACCTGTCTAAAAGAAGAAGGAAACATGCTGGGAACCCAGGAAACAAAAGAAAACAAAGAAAACCAAAAATGACAGCAAGCAAGAAAAGGAAAGGCGGTCCCGGAGGACGGCCAAAAAACTATTTACAAGGTATTCCAAAGGAACATCGGGAAATATACTTACAAGAAAGGATTTTACATATGATACAAATTCAGACAAACTCATCACCTACCTTATTTAAAATAGTGCTTGAGAAACTGTCCATTGATAGGCAATGGGATGACTTCTCTGGTCATAGTGTTGAGGCGATAAGTGTTTTCCATGTAGATCTCAGATATCAGATATGGTCCAAGCCATAGCTGTTGAAACTTAGTGTGCTTTCCCTTATTTTCCAAGGCCTTGTCCCACAGAAGGACCAAGTCCGAGATCCAAAAGGCCTTATACTATGATCTTCGGTCAAACCATCATTTTACTATTGCTTGATGATGCACAAAATGTTCTAGGGATGCATCTCTTTGCTCCTCCATTCTCACTAGGTTTAGAATCCAAACTTCCATGATGTTGTCCCGGTTGCTGAATTCCTACATGAACTATAGTACTAGGATCGGTAAGTTGATATGGAATACTAGATTTTGGCCATAAACCAGATGAAATAGGGATGTCCTTAGGGCTTCCTTTATTCTAATATGATCCACCTAGCGGGTGAACCTAAGCTTTTGGTGCCAATCCCAGGAGTATTTGACCTTGGCTAAGTTGAGCACTTATTCTCGGGATTTTCTGAGAAACTTGGGTGTTCTGCGATGTAGTAGATCCCCAGACAAGGTTGGCTAGCTACCTGGTTTGCGGTGTCTACCTCTATTGAGAAGGAGGCTCGAGTTCAACAAACCTTTCAGGATTGGGGGCTAATCTAAGGACTCTTTCAAATCGTGCAGGTGAAAATGAGCCAATCCCACTAAAGGTCCGATTCCTTAAAATATGGCTTGGAGAACCCTTAGGTGGTGTAGAGTCTAAATATTTTGAAGGGGAAGAGCTCATGCCCTCCTTCTAGTGCTAGTTTCTATTGACGGGACTTTGTGACCAGTCTCACCAATAGATGTAAGTTATCACTATTGAAGATTTGCTTATGTGCAAATAATTGATTGTATGTTTGTCATTGATGACAACATATAATATACAACAATGTTCTATATGCAATTATTAGTATAGATGTTCTGGAGCTATGCATGTTCATTTCCATGATGTATACATGTTATAAATGCTATGTGCATTCATGCCGAGTCAGATATGAAGTTTCAATTGAGTTATGCTAATCATTTATGACAGTTACAGAGATTGAAGACTATCTGTGAAGAGCCGATATAATTACATTATTTCTTGATTTGCGCCTATCTTTGGGATATGCGTGTTTGTATTCATGTTTATTTATGAGTTAAAGATAATTATCTAAAGGTGCCGAACATGTTCTATCAAAATTGTGAAGTTGGAGTTAATTTGGTGGAGCCGACTTTGTGAAGCATCGCATCTATTCAGTCTGAGTTGCGTGTTTCTAATCAGGTTGCGTGGTTGATGTGGCCGACTAAATAAGTATTGAAGGGACTCCTAGAGCTGATGAAGATCACATCCTTTGGAGAAGATACTTATAGCAGTTCATTTGATGAATGCCAAGTGTGAATGAGAATAATAAAGATAGAAAAAGTACAAAATAGAATGTCCATTGTTTTGGGACAGTAGAGACATTTCATTCATCAAGAAAAGATCTATGTGAAGAAGAAGTGGAAGTATACAATACACTAGAACTGATCAAGACAACACGTCTACTGAAATAGTTCATCTATCAGATATAGTGTATATCTATTCTACTGAAGGTTGCAGTCTTCATCATTTTAGCAGTGAGCTTTTGGACAGTGATTCCTCACCCCTAACAGGGTTACTTGTAAAAGAATCCTAATAGGGTCCGACCTTTAACCAGGTCTCTGTACTTATTGCATTGTAAAGAACAACTTCTAACAGGGTTGCAATATCTCTTAATATGAATAATTATACTCAAGTATAGTTCTTTGTGGGTGCTAATTCCCACCAGGGTTTTTACCTATTTGGTTTCCCGGTAACCAAAATTGTTGTGTTCTCTATTGTGTTATCTGAATGTGCATTTAATTTATGATAATTTATATCTAAGTAAAGAAAAGAATTAAAGTAGATGATAAATTATTCACCCTCCTCTCAGTTATCCTTTGGGACTATTCTAACAATTGGTATCAGAGCCAAGTGCCTTGAAGAGAAAGCCTAACAGCTTAAGGTAGATCAGATGGCATACTTTAGGAAAGAGAGTCCTAAGTTCGATGGAGAAAACTATCTTGACTAGAAGAACAAAATTATAACACATGTTCAGTGTGTTGGATTTGAGATCTACGAGATTGCCACTCAAGAAATTGAAGTTCCCACCTTGAAAGACCTTACAGAAGAGGACTCTACAATTAAACAAAAGGAAGTGTTCACTCATAATGCAGTCGCCAAAGAAGCCCTAATTAGTGCCCTATCCGATAGTGAATTTTCTGAGATCAAGAAGGAAGATAAAGCATACTCTATTTGGAAATACTTAGAAGATATGTTTGAAGGAGACATCCAAGAAAAGAATGCATGTAGAAAGACATGGAAGAAAAGGTACAAAAACTTAGAGATGCTACCTAAAGAAAACATTAGAGCCTACAATCAATGAATTAATGAAGCAGTTTCAGGTATCAGGAATAATGGTGGAGAAATTTCAGAGGATGATATAATGGACAAACTAATGACCACACTAACAACAGACTATGAGAGAAAGATCAATATCTTAGATGAGACTATGCAATTTTCAAAAGACGTCAAGAGAGAGACTTTGATCAACAAAATATCTGCATTTGAGATATCAAGATTGAAGACAAAACCCAAAAGTGAGACAACTTTCAAAGCCTCAGTCCACAACAAGAAATCCATAAGAAAATCTAGTAATAATGAAGAAGTGGATACAAAAATAGAAGAAATAATTGCCATGATTGCCAAGAAAGAAAGGAAAGGTAAAGGGAAATATGAAGGAAAACTACCATTCAAATATTTTTCATGCAACAAAGTTGGTCACTTTTCATCCAAGTGTCCTACAAGGGTCAAGAAGTTCATATCAGATTACAAGCCCAAGTACACTAAGGAATGTTATCATGCTAAAGGTGGTGTAACTGATGATGATTCAGAAGAAGATGAAATTGGTTTCATTTCCATTAAAGACATTGAAAAGATGCTTGAAGAAATGGACAAAAAAGATGAAGAAAAAGAACAAGAGCTAGCATTAGTTTCAAAAGATGACATCAAAACTAACTAGATCATTGACAGCGGATGTTCACACCACATGACAGGAGACAAAGATAGATTTGTACATTTGGAAAAATACAAAGGTGGCATGGTTAGATTTGGAGATAACACTCCCAAACCTATCATAGGCAAAGGTTCTATCACCTTAGATGGAAAGAATAAGACAGATGATGTTCTTTATGTTGATGGTTTACATCATAACTTACTAAGTGTTGGACAGTTGCTTGA
>MU226986.1:7077149-7092589 GCA_018584345.1 Thuja plicata
TGAGAAGTTTATGATTCAAGAAAGATATTATGACTATGCTCCCATGATTGAAGATGAGCCCAGACCCATCAATAAGGACACAGTTATTGAAGAAATGTTTGACTGTATTGATGTTTCATGTAACAATACTAAACCCAGTGAAGAAGAATCACAGATTATAGATGAAAGTATCACTCCTAAGAACTCAAAATACACATCCAAATACCACTCTAAAGAATATATCATTGGAGATCAGAGCGCAAAATTCTTGACAAGATCTAGAGCAAAAGGTTCAACCGTTGATGAAGAGGTATGCTTACTTTCACAGATTGAACCCTTAAGTGTTGAAGATACGTGCAAAGATTTAGATTGGCAAAGTGCCATGAAAGAAGAATTAGATCAAATAATAAAGAATGAAACATGGGAACTAGTCCCTAGACCTCATGACAAGAATGTGATCAGAACAAAGTGGATATTCAGGAACAAAATAAATGAAGAAGGCACAGTGGTAAGGAACAAGGCAAGATTAGTGTGTAAAGGATATGCGCAGAGAGAAGGTATAGATTACACTGATACATTTGCCCCTATGAGAAGACTTGAAGCTATCAAGTTGTTTTTGGCCTATGCAATATTCAAGAAATTTAAGGTATACCAAATGGATGTCAAGTCATCTTTTCTAAACAGTGACTTAAAGGAAGAAGTCTACATAGAGCAGCCTGAAGGATTCAAACTTTCAGATAAACCAGACATGGTATGTAGATTAAAGAAATCACTTTATTGAATTAAACAAGCCCTAAGAGCTTGGTATGAGAGAATTAATGGTTACTTAACAAGGATAATTATACTCAAGTATAGTTCTTTATGGGTGCTAATTCCCACCGGGGTTTTTACCTATTTGGTTTCCCCATAACCAAAATTGTTGTGTTCTCTATTGTGTTATCTGAATGTGCATTTACTTTATGATAATTGATATCTAAGTAAAGAAAATAATTAAAGTAGCTGATAAAGGATTCACCCCCCCTCTGAGTTATCCTTTGGGACTATTCTAATAGTTAGCGGGTACCAGGGTACTGGCCAACTTTGCTTGTAAAGGTTGTCCGGGGAATAAATTCTCCAGGCCTTCAAGCACCTGAGAGTCAGGTCTTGACAGTGCAAGAGATAAGTTGGGTGTGTGAATGTTTTTTTCGGGGGATAGCTAGTTTTCTTGGCTCGTCTTCTTTGGGGATTTTTTTAGGCTGAGGGTTTCCTGAAAGCATTTGGATTATCAAAAAACTTCAAAATATATGCCAGGGTTAGAGTGTATCCATTCTACTTATAGTTATGCAAATACATTTAAAACATCAACCATGCTCTAATGAACTATACTAAATACTAAACATATACAGAATCAACAATTCATAGATGTTCAATAGAAAGGGAAAAGAGGTCATTAGCATACTTAAAAATTAGAGAAAATGACATCAGAAACATACAACACAAAAGAGTATTAACTCAGAGATCAAGACACCAACAATATCATTGCGAGAATCCTTCCTTCTTCATTAACAGTTTTCTAGCAGCACTGGTGTGTACGTCAATAGCTCCAAGAGAGAATCTATCTACTAAGAACCACTAAGAACTACTGAGCATTGAGCTCTGAAAATACAAGAAATGAAATGTTGAAAGCTAATAGTATGGACAGAAAAATCATCAATTTCACCAACCCTTGAAATGAGGCCAAACTTGTTGTTTATACACAATATTTTCCCTAAAGTTAACCTAATCTAAATTTACACTCAATAGTAGAATATAATATCTGGTGGCCAGTACTACCTGCATCACATTTACAATCATCTCGAAGAGGACCAAGGTCTAACATGTCAGAAGAATAAGAAAAGAAGAGAAGTATGGAAGAATCAGCATCGAGAAGAGTGCTGTAGGAAGAAGAGAAGAAATCTGATCTCTCTGGAGTTCGAGGCTACATGCCTCATCAATGCAATATGCGGCTCACTGTCTTCAATGCACTAGGTAGGTAATGGTATAGGGGCACCTTGGGAAGACCATCTGTCAGAACCATCCTTCTATTTGACACACTCTATAAGGATCACTTGCTTTCTGACCCTATTATTAACTGCTGGATAGTGACCAGTCGCCTCCGGGGAACCTGAACACAGGCCATCGAAAGAATACAAAATTGTTGGACTCGAGACTCCATGATCTGGGAGCTTACGCTTAAACAATAATGAATGTGAAAGAATACACCCTGTTTGTGAAAATCTCTAGGATCTAGAGAACCTTATTGCTCCTTGCTATTCTTGAATGTTTCTAGGAGCTGGGCAATGCCATCTTCATCTATGTCCTTAATACTATTCCACCAGCCGCGGACATCTTTGAAATTCTCGTCAACTTCTCTGGCCCCATTCCAGAATTAATCTACTAATTTTATGGTGTCATGATCCTGGAGCATCATCTTAGATATTCTTGATAGCTTTCCTCCATCGAAGTCCCTGAAAGACTGATACAGGGACTCCATTAACTCGTCATACTTACTGAGGAAAGATTCCTCTGGGATGTACATTTCTATGGTAAAGGGGTCAAATTGTGACAAACTTACAATAAATGCTTTGAATAGGTCCAATGGATACTGGACCACCATGACCTTCTCCCTTAGGGTTGTGACCAGTTGCTTGCACACCTCAATTTTGAGGCCAAATCTAGAGTACTGGGCCCGGAGGAATTTGAATGATTCCTCTCCCAAAATTCCCGTCTCTGTGACGACCTCTTCTCCAGAATTGATGAATTTTTCCAACCCGGTCTTTCACCCTTCATAATTTTCCAAATTTCCCTCCCATATAATGATGGCATTGGTTACTTGGCTGAAGATATTTTTTGACAAGTAAAGGTCTAGGAGTGATACAACGAAAAATTGGCTTACGACCCCTATTTGCTCAGCCATCCACCCATCCATAGCCTGTGCCTTCTTCTTCATGGCCCTTAGAGTATCCATGTCACCCTATGGAAGTGGTAGTCCAGAGGTGGAAGCTTCCAAAAGGATCTCGGCTAGGGGCTATGTAAGTTCTATTAGAAGTCTGAGGAGATTCTCATTATTTTCTCTTTCCTCCTTCAACTTCTGGGCCTGTTTATCATACCGAGCCTCTATTGCCTGGGTTGCCTCTTGTAGCAGGTCTAATTCTCCCTGGTTGTCTCTCCTCCCTAGAGGCACTTCCATGATTGTATAATCTTCAGCCCTTACAACTGTTGTGTCTATATTTGGGGGAGGTGTTGCAATTGTTGCAACTGTGCTTCCTTCTGGACCAGTCTAGAGGGTATGGATTGTTCGGGCCTTTTTAGGCTTCTTGGCCTCTGTGTTTCAGGCCATCATTTTGGCTAGGGAGGGTGGAACACCTGTTGCTACTGCCGGGGTCTTTCTCTTTCTGGATTGCACCAGCCATTGTGGCAGTTGGGGTAGTTTTGCTGCCAAGGCCTAGGTGTTGGGACTCCCTTCAGAGTCTGGCGGTGCATTTCTGGTATCTGTAGTGTCATCGGGCTCTTTCTCCTATTCCTATTCCTGTTCCTTTTCCTTTTCTTTCTCTTCGGGGGTGTCAGTGTCTTCCTCCCTATTGGCATCCTATTTTCTGATGTACAGGATCTCCTCTCCACCGGTATTGGCATCATCTATATCATCAGGGATTTCTTCATTCTTCTTAGCATTAGGTGAATCAACATTCATATCCTCGGGGATTCTCCTCTCATCTTGTTGCTGTTGTTTTTCTTCTTTGGTGTCATTCGTCAGGATATCCTTCTCTGTTAGAACATCCTCTGGAAATGGCGAAGGTATCTAGCCAAGGTTTAGCGTTTGGGTCACTGTGATTACCTCGCCGAATGTACTCCGGGGGGCTTGGTCACCTGGAGTAACCAAAGGTTTTTGGAGCGTGACGATTGGGGGTACGGTTGATCCCATGGGTTTGGTTTCCCTAGTTGTCAGTTGCTCATCTGTTATTTTCCTTGGTTCTTTCTTGGTCTCTTGGACCGGTGTTTCCTCCCACTCAGGCTTCTTTTGTGCTTCTTCCTGGACTTCCTTCTCTATGGCGGCTTCTTTCTCTGGGACTTCTTTTTCGGTGGGGGTCTCTTCCTTTTCCTGGGTGACAATTTATTCCACCACCTGGTCTATTTCCCCATGCAGGTTCATAAGTTCATCCATCCTGAAGATGTCATCAAAGTCATCGTTCAGGGGAGAGACCTTTGTTATATCATCCAATTTGGGAGAATCTGAAATGACCTCTACTGGGGGAATATTGGGCATGCTAGGGCCCGTGTCTGTGCTTGGGGTAGGATTTACCTTTTGCTTCCTCTTTATTTGTAATGGGGCCCTGGCATCTAGAATATTTGCATACTTTACCTTCGCTAATGCCTACCTGCTCATTAGTAATGCCAACAACGGGGATCCCGCCAGGCGAGCAAATGCTATTAGAGTTGCGAGGAGGCTACAAGAAAGCTGGGCACTTATCTTCTGGCTTGTTAGCCTCGATGCCTCCATCTATTCTTGTAATTGCGCCATCATGGGGAGTGGACCACTGGGAGGCACTTGGGGAGGCACTTGGGCCGGGGTACTTTCTTTCTCCTTCCCCTTGCTTTTGCTGGGTCTAGCGGCTCTGGAGGTTGAAGCAGACCTCTACACATTTGGGCCTTTTCGGGCACTCCTTGGACACACCTGCTCAAAATATTTATGACTGTTATCTATAATGGGCAGCATACCTCCTCAATTGTTAAGTTCTCCGAGGTGCCCCAATCCACCAGAGGGAGATCCAATTTATCCATCCCCTACTCTTTATACGTTGGGTTCTCCAGAGGCCCATCATCTATGAAATCCTTTGGAAAGCTTTGAAGGTTGAGGGCTTTCATCAAACCTTTTGACACGCGGGAGTGTTTCTGGGCCCGGAGATCAAAACTATCTTTGCAATCTGCCCACAAATTCTCAATATCATTTGTATGTGGCTCGGATGCCCAGGGAAACACCTCCCTTATTTTCCCCACTGGGTCAAAATTATTTTTGGTGTGCTGGAATTCCAGCAGTCCCAGACTCTTAAGTTTTTTGTTTATGGAGAGACAATAGGGGAAGCTAAATTTATGAAGTTTCTTAGTTATGATGAATTCCAAGAAGTTGCAAAGAGATTTTGCAAAGCTCACCTCAGGATCCTCCCAAAAAAGGTCATTTTGGACTTAGCCATTTTTCAGTCATGAGATTTTCAGAGTTTAAGAGATGTCCACAACCCTGAAATCCTGAAACCCTGAAAATCCTAAAATATTCATTTTGGACTTAGCCATTTCTCAAGTCATGAGGTTTTTTGCTGGATTTTTTGCAGTCTGGGTTTGCTGGATTTTTCGTTGTCTGAAACTTGCTGGAAGTTTTCAGAGTCTGAAAGTCTGAAGTTCTGGAGGTTTGCTGGAAGTTTTCGGAGTTCGAAAGTCCAAAGTTATGGAGGTTTGCTGGAATTTTTCAGAGTCTAAATGTCCAAAGTTCTAGAGGTTTGTTGGAATTTTTCAGAGTCTGAAAGTATGAAGTTCTGGAGGTTTGCTGGAAGTTTTCAGAGTCTGAAAGTTTGAAGTTCTGGAGGTTTGCTGGAAGTTTTTGGAGTTCAAAATTACATAGTTCTGGAGGTTTGCTAGAAGTTTTCAGAGTTTGAAAGTACAAAGTTCTTGAGGTTCACTGGAAGTTTTCAAATTTCAAAATTCTAAAGTTATGGAGGTTTACTAGAATTTTTTGGAGTCCGAAAGTCTGATGTTTTAGAGGTTTGCTGGAATTTTTTGGAGTCTGCTGGATTTTTTGGGTTTTTGGAGTTTTCTGGATTTTTTGGATTTTCAGAGTTTGAAAGTCTGAAATCTGGCAATCAAGGATTCACACTTAGTTTTTTTTGGGGCAACGGTCAGTGTCCAAATTTTGGGCCTTTTTCAGTGTGAACACTTTTTTGCATGAAAATGGAAATTTAGATCAGATGGATACACAACTAGAGTTCATTTGGCAATGATTAAGGGTCTTCTATCAGTTCCCACCTCAAAGAGAACCCTAGATGAGGATCCCAAGGGAGAACTCAGAGATCAAGAAGAAGACTCCAGTTACACACAAGGGAACTCTAGCTCCTCTCTTTCTTCTTTCTTAACGAGTTTGACCCTATTTTCATGGGAAAGCTGATTGTAAATAGGATCAAGGATCCATTCAAGTAGTTTAGTGTCAGTTTAGCAATAGTTTCCTTGAACAAGTTTTAGTTTTATTTAGTTTTCATTATTTTTAGAGCCTCTGATGCCCTAATTTTGGAATTCAGAGTTTGTAAATCATAACTCTATATATTGTAATCAAAAGCAATGTAATAGGGGTCAGATTCTTGATGCAATAAAGATCTACAATTGGTACTTCATTCATGGTGTGATATTTTCTACTATTTATGCGAAATTGATGAATGTGTGTATGCTTATTCATTCTTTTCAAAGAGCCAACTATTTTATTGTGTCTCAAATTTGCATTTCTCTAGTTGGAGTTTGTTTTTGTTTATCTACCTTATTTTGATGAATGTATGGGAAAGATCATCTTTTGGGCTTAAGGATAAATCTTTCTTGTATGTGCGCACATCTCAGTGGCTTGACGATTTGATAGATTTTGAAAAACTTGCACGAGTGAATACATTTTTTCTCCAAATGATTGCATCCGTCGGGTATATAATTGTGATGTGGTCTGATTTATATCTGGTGGGTTTGTTCCAAATCTCTCCATCATTTTATTTGCAAGGAAGGATCAACAAGGGTTTATGTCCGTTAGGATTTCATTTTCAGCAATTTACTTCATTCTTGTTACCCAACTCATTTAAATTTCTATCATAAATCTGAAAGCGATCTTAAAGTAATCATCTCTAAAACACAAATTTGCATCCTTAGTTAGTTAAAATATTTGATAAAACAAAAAAATACAAAAAAGTACTCAAGTTCTTTTGCAGTTTGACATCTTGAAAGTACCAATAAAGGCATTCTCATGAACATTCACATTTATCTTCAGATGAGTTACCAAGTAGGTTGTACCATGACCTCGAAGAACCTTGGGAATAACTTCATTGTTCTTTCAAGGGAGGAATTCGAATCTTGAGATCATAGCAATTGACTTGTGTAAAAACAATGCTCAATAGAAGTGGGGCTAGAAGGAGGGCAGAATTAAGACTCAGTCTTAAAAAAACTTTGAAATTAAAGCATTGGTTGTATGAAAACCTTCCATCATCACACCAACATAAGTGGCGCTAGAAGGAGGTCCAAAAGATTGAAAAGCTAGATAATATTGGATCTTTCTCTCCAGAATGGTTTGATTGAGTGCTTAGATCATTTTTGAAAAGAGGTGGGTTCCTTGAACTCACTCATCACTGTAGAGCTTGAAACAACAAAGGAAATTCAAGAGAGAACCCCTCTCACCATCACACTAAGCCACAAAATTTGCTTAGACAACAATCACACATCGTTGTCTCGATTGTCATCGCAACCATAAATCAAAATCAGAACTTACAAAATTAGAGTGTTGGTGGTATGCAAACCCTCCATCGTCACGCCAATAGAAGTGGTGCTAGAAGGAGGGAAAATCAAAATATTTCATGGTTACATGCACACTTGAATGGGTTGGATCTTAAGGAGATCTAGCTTCAATGGGTAATCCTTTGTGTATACTAGGAGGTTTCCATAAGATTCCTTTACATGCACACAATAGGCTTCCCTTGTTCTTCCCTAATAATGAAAAAAATGCTACAAACCATGTGAGGATTTGCAAGGATCTAATGATTTTTCTTAAAATTGAACATGAAGATGTTGTTTGCAATCTATTTGTAAAGACATTTCAAGGTGTAGCACTTCAATGGTGTGTGAAAATTTCATCCAATTCTATTTTCTCATGAGTTGAATTAAAGGATTTATTCTTAATTCAATTTGATCTCAATGTGAGTGCACAAGACTCTTTATTATATTTTCTTCTGTGAGAAGGACACCTCAAGAGTCTATTTCCCAATTTAATCATTGATTCCTTATTATGTATCTAAGGGTTCAAGATTCCAAAAAGATGGGGCATGATTTGATTTTAAAATAACATTATTTATGGTTTTTGGATGTCTCATTTGGAAGCACAATTATATCTTTTGGTGACATTTCTACCTTGCATGATGCATTCAACAAGGCTCTATCTGGTACAATGTAGATGTGATGTTACAAATGGTGTAAATGGTCAAGATGAAAGTTTCAATATGATATTTATTGAATATTGTCAATCAATGCCACCCTATGTCAATCCAGTCAACACATCGAATTAGCCGCAATCATCTTATGTGACCAATTAAAACCCACTTGATCTCCAAAATACACAATCAACCAATAGCAAGAACCAAATAAATTATTTTAAAGATTAGAGTTGGAGTCAACATTCCCATGCTACAACCTTGGATGCAAGAATTTCATCTCCCAATGATGGTCCTTTGACTATATTGTCATATTCTTGTCATACTCCAACACTTAATGCATCAATCCATGATGACTCTTCAAATGGAGAGCTTGGTGTTCAGTCATATGAGAATGATAAGTGGTGCAAAAATGAAGATTAAATGGGTCTAGAAGTTTATAAAAATCAAGAACTCAAGTTAGCCAATGATTTTTCCACTAAAATCAATCATCAAGTATCAAGAAATGATGGAAAAATCCAAGAAGATGAGACACATTCAATGCTGCCCCAGAATTATTATCACTAACAATCAACAAGTGAGAAATATTTGACATTTTCACAAGGAAATTTTGATTACTCTTTTGAGATTGAGAAAGTTTCAAATGATGAAGATGCAGATAGTCATACTCTATGTTGGGTAGATATTCTACTTGAGAAAAATAGACTGAATGAGAGGTTGCAAGAATTGGGTATTCCAATGTCATTATCAGATTTTGCATGGATGGATGGATGTAGGATACACCTCACTAACCAAAATGGTGAGGTGGATTGCCATGTTTTCCTTGGGAAGATGGAATTCTATTTGAAAGGAAAGATGACTATTGAAGAGGTATTAATTCCTATAGTGGATCATTGGGATAATCAATCAAGGAAGGAAGAAGATGAGTGTGATCAAACCCATGAGACTCTGGAAGATATTTTATTGCTTGATGAAGAAGATAAAGTGGTCATCATACAAAAGAATGATGGTGAGACAATTCAAAATGGTGAAGAGAATGAAATTATAGACACATTCATAGATATTTTCATGACAAGTGAAAAGAAGAAGTCTATTCTCATAAATCATGAGTGATGATGCCCTTTTTGTTTGAGAGCTAATCCTGATGAGAATCAAATGGGGGAGATAAAAGATCTTCAAAAGGATGATCCAAGGGTTTTCCTAGGGTTTTCAAGACTCAGACATGGCCAACAATGTGGAACGAGGGACTTACCAATCAAAAAGAAAGACGACTCTCTGTCTCTATCATTGGATGAGGTAGATAAAGTTCTTGATCTGGTATCATATTTGAGAAAAGAAATGTCCATTTATGGGTATTCCATGCATATATCAGAACTTACAGTAGCTAATTAATGTAGAGTTCCTCCATTTGATCTACATCCAGAAGTAATTTACCCTGACTTCATGCTAGCATGTGAGATTGCTTTAGAAGGTAAGGGCAATTTTGAGCATGTTTCTTTAAGGCTTGAGGGAGACGATCATTCAATTGATGATACTAATGATTCCTAAAATTCAAAGGACATGTGTATGGTTGAATTTGTTAGTCCTAATGATGTCAAATGTGATGATTTGTTATTTAGGACTAATGATGATTATAGAAAGGATCACAATCTTGATGCTTTGCCTTTTGAATTTTGTTGTAATGACATGTATCATACCTCACCAATGCCTATGTTTTATTATAGTGTACATGTAATTAATGAGGATGGAGTGGTGTACCCTAAGTTAAGACCTCCAGAAGAAGAAATCAAGTTGTCTGAGTATACTCCCATGGTTGGGAACTCACTAAATCAAGTGGTATCTTCCCATTATCCCTTACAGTTTAATAATTTCCAATTTGAATATGATGCTAAGGGTGAATAAAATTGTTTGTGGATTAACCATGATCACAGAGAGTTGCCACAACTTGTGATTTTGTATGATGTGTACCCAGTATTTGAACAAAACTTTTCTATGTCTTATTTTTCTGAATACAAAGATGAGTTTGAATTCTTTTGTATGATCTGTACCCATAATTTGAATAAAATTGTCTATATCTTATTTTTTTGAATACAAAGATGATTTTGCATTCCTTAGAACTATAGAAAGTGATTTTGCTCTATTGTATGGAGAGGAAAATCAATAAACCAGTAAATCATATGCTTTTTGTTCTAAGTCTTTTGTATATGATTTACCTTTAGTTTTGAATAGGTAGGTGTCAGTTTTTTCTTTGTGTTTTAGTAGTTAGTTTTGTTTCTTGTTTCTTTTTTGTTAATGTGTATTTCTTTATTTCTTTTTTCTTGGTTGTTTTTATTCCTTTTGTTTGTCAGTATTTGGGTAAGTGCATTTTGTTAGGGCTGTTCCCAATAAGTGGTCGATCCCAACTAGTCCTTGATGAGAGGCAAAGGTATTTCTTAGTCAAAATTTCCAAAGAGATGTATCTTGCAAGAAGTTGTACACGGGGATTAGAAATGGTGATACCTTTTTCTAGCAACCATGGTGATGTTCAATGTTGATCATCCCAAATCACAAGATATATTAAAATACGACATTGGAAACATTGGTTTCTTTGGCGGTTATTAGTTAGAGCTAGCACCAACATGTTGATGTGGGTACCTACCAGTCCCGAAACCCTTCTTTGTCTGCAACCTGAATAAAAAAAGCAGTAAGGAAAGAGAGGATAAAAAGGAGAAGAATGTGAGAACAAAATGAATCATTCAAAGCAATGGTATCCATGGTGGTCAGAATCTTATACCAAGGTAGCACAGTCTAAGCGCTGCCTACATTTATCAAAAGCAATAAAATGAAGGCATTCAAGAAGTAGCATATTCAAAGCACAAGTGGCCTGAACCGGTCACAAATCAAGAAAGAAGAAATAATTCCAAAGAGAGAATCCTCCAAATAGCTCTACTTCAAATATCATTAGAAGATAGAGAAGGGCGACTCTATAAATCTCTACCAGGGCTATGGATGCCTGATTGTCAGTAGAGCAAGGTTAGATTGGGATTCAGGGGAAACTTTGTTAGGGCTATAGATGCCTAACTGACAGCAGAGCTCTTCATGGGAAGCCCTTGTCAATATTATGAAGGTTGGTTTTGGCTGATATTCATTTAAGTTATCTTCATCAAAATGTCAAGGGAATGAAAATACAAGTGCACACATAGGAAGAAACAACATAAGACTTCAATTTTGAGAGTTGGCGAAATAATATTTTGATGAGTGGTACTTGGGTTCAGTTTATTGCAAGACGAGTTTGCAGAAGTTGTTTGCTGATAAAGAAATGCCTCAGTCATTTCTCCTTTTGTCTGGATTATTTGTTGTGGGTCCACAACACACGCCCCATTTTGGCTACTTGGCCTAATGGGGACCCCCCATTTTTATGTATATAGTGTTTTGTAGTTTTGGTAGTTTTTCTAGTTCGAATTTGTAATTTGGATCGTATTAAGAGTGGTGGCTTAGAGTAGTTTCTTGTTTTCAATAACATGTTGCTAACAAATACATTTGCATAGAGGATACAAAGATTTCAAATCCACAACCAGTGAAAAGAATGCCGAAAAAGACAACATCTCTTCCAATGAAGTACCATTTCAAGGGATACCACACCCCCACTAAGGTGGGAAATTTGCACAGTGAGATCACCAACACAGACATAGGTCATGACTCTATTGTACAGGAAAAATCATACAAAACACCTCAAAGGAATGATTTTTGCATGTGAACACAAAGAAAGATTTGCAACAAATGTCCTAATTCAAAGAAAATATGAAGAAAATAATGAATGACATTGGAGAAGTTTAGAAGTTTGAAGCATGCCTTTCCAAGTTTAGGGAGAGGCATTAGGGGAAGTTGAATTTATGAAGTTTCTTAGTTCTGATGAAGTCCAAGAAGTTGCAAAGAGATTTTCCAAAGCTCACCTTAGGATCATCCCAAAAAAGGTTATTTTTGGCTTAGCCATTTTTCAGTCATGAGATTTTTGGAGTTTCAGAGATGTCCACAACCCCGAAACCCCAAAAATCCTAAAGAAGTCATTTTGGACTTATCCATTTTTCAAGTCAAGAGGTTTCTTGCTGGATTTTTTGCAGTCTGGACTTGCCCAATTTTTCACAGTCTGAAACTTGCTGGAAGTTTTCAGAGTCTGAAAGTCTAAAGTTCTGGAGGTTTGCTAGAAGTTTTCAGAGTCTGAAAGTCCAAAGTTCTAGAGGTTTGCTGGAATTTTTTGGAGTCTAAAAGTATGAAGTTCTGAAGATTCAATGGAAGTTTTCAAATTCTAAAAGTCTGAAGTTCTGGAGGTTTGCTAGAAGTTTTTGGAGTTCAAAAGTCCAAAGTTCTAGAGGTTTGTTAGAATTTTTCGGAGTCAGAAAGTTCAAAGTTCTTGAGGTTTGTTGGAAGTTTTTGGAGTCTTAAAGTATGAAGTTCTGGAGGTTTTTTAGAAGTTTTTGGAGTCCAAAATTCTGAAGTTCTAGAGGTTTGATGGAAGTTTTCAGAGTCTGCTGGATTTTTTGGGTTTTCAAAGTTTGCTAGATTTTTTGGATTTTTGGAGTTCGAAAGTCCAAAAAATCCGACAGTCATAATGATTCAAACTTAGTTTTTTTTTGCCTTGGGTTTTTTTTGGGCAAAGGTCAGTGTCTGAATTTTGGGCATTTCCAGTGTGAACATTTTTTTGCATAAAAATGGAACTTTAGATCATATGGATGCACAACTAGAGTTCAATTTGCAATGATTAAGGGTATTCTATGAGTTCCCACCTCAAAGAGAATCCCAGATGAAGATTCCAAGGGAGAACTCAGAGATCAAGAAGAAGACAATAGTTACACACAAGGGAACTCTAACTCCTCTCTTTCTTCCTTCTTAACAAGTTTGACCCTATTTTCATGGGCAAGCTGATTGTAAACAGGATCAAGGATCCATGCAAGTAGTTTAGTATCAATTTAGCAATAGTTTCCTTCAACAAGCTTTAGTTTTAGTTTGTTTTTAGAGCCTCTAATGCCCTAATTTTGGCATTCAGAGTTTTTAGATTAGAACTCTATATATTGTAATCAAAAGCAATGTAATAGGGGTTAGATTCTTGATGCAATAAAAATCTACAATTGGTGCTTCATTCATGGTGTGATATTTTCTTCTATCTATGTGAAATTGATGAATGTGTGTATGCTTATCCATTCTTTTCAAAGAGCCAACTATTTTATTGTGTCTTGAATTTGCATTTCTTTAGTAGGAGTTTGTTGTTGTTCATCTGCCTTGTTGTGACTATTGTATGGGAAAGATCATCTTTTGGGCTTAATGGTAAATCTGTCTCGTGTTTGCGTACATCTCGATGGCTTCACACTTTGATAGATTTTGAAAATATTGCACGAGTGAATACATTTTCTCTCCAAATGATTGCATCCATTGGGTATATAATTATGACGTGGTCTGATTTATATCTGGTGGGTTTATTCCAAATCTCTTCATCATTCTATTCGAAAGGAAGGATCAACACGGGTTTATGTCTGTTAGGATTTCATTTTCATTAATTTACTTCATTCTTGTGACCCTACTCATTTAAATTTCTGTCATAAATCTGAAATCAATCTGAAAGTAATCATCTCTAAAACACAAATTTGCATCCTTAGTTAATTAAAATCTTTGATAAAACATAAAATACAAAAAAAACACTAAAGTTTTTTTGTAGTTTGACGTCTTGAAAGTACCACCAAAGGCCTCCTCGTGAACATTCAAATTTATATTCAAATGAGTTACCAAGTTGGTTGTACCACGACCCTAGATAAACTTAGGAATAAGATTATTTTTTCTTTCAAGAGAGGAATTCGAATCTCGAGATCCTATCAATTGACTTGCGTAAAAACAACTCTCAACACCTTCAAAATACAACATTTTGTGTTGTTTCTTCAAACTTACTTCTTTCTTATTAATGAATCACAATAATGGGTGTGGATATATAATGGTTTTATCTCCTAAGATCTACCTACAAAAAATAAATGCATCTATATGATTTAAACACCATAAATTAGGAGTAGTCACTTAGGTGAGGGTGACAGTTGCACAAGCTTTCTTCCTAACACATTGGTCCCAACTCAAATCACTAAGCTAACAATAATTTGGCACCTCTCCTTGGTAAAGAAACCAAAATGACAGGCCAACACTAGGGGAAGGAATAAACTAGGTTAAGCTTGGTATAAATGTCAATCCAAGGATCATAAGCTTGTGAAGGTGTCACAAAAATATGCACAAAGGATGTAGGTAGCAAATTGAGTGGGTATGAAAATGTGTTCCTAAACTCAATTGAATACCTAAATGAAAATTAGATTAATGTTAAAAAAAATTGGTAGAAATGTGATAGGAATTGCTACAGTAACTGTGATAGGAACTACTATTGTAACTGTGGTAGGAACTTCTATAGTAATTATGATAGGAACTTCTATAGTAACTATGAAAGGAAAAACATCAACAACAATTTATGCCAAGAATAAAAACAATATTAATTTTGGAAATTAAACTCACTATTGTAAATGTATATGAGAAAATATAATGGTTAGAAAATGTAAAACAAATCAAGACTATGCATAAACTACCCAAAGTATTTGATAACTTCGATTGAGCTAAATGGAGGTACCCAACTCAATTGATTTTCTCACTTGATGTTTGTGGAATAACTCTCAAAATGTAATTCCCTGCTAAGGAATCCTTGGAATATAAGGTCAATTATGCACTTAACAATTTTTTTTGAAACATTAAGATATACACATCAACTTACAGGTGCAATACTAACCACAAGCATAAGAAAAGATATACAACAATAATCCTGAAATGATTGCGTACAAGAGGAGGACTAGAAAATACAACCAAAGTTTCAAAGAAAATCCAAAATGTAAGCATGAATGATGAAGACACATTTAAGCCACCACAAGAGAGTTTATACTTCATCCATGAACCTCATGGGTCATGACCAAACTATCTTCAACAGTCGCCAATCGAGGAGACTAATCCATCCTTGTTACAATTCAATTACAAGATACAATTTAAGCCCAAAACATAAAAATTACTTACAAACATATCAAAATGTACGCCTCTCTCTCTGGTTTCCCACAGCTTTCCAAGGGCGGGGGTTAGTAGCCAAGGTTCACAAGTGAATGCAAATCAAGTACGCAATGACTACTAAACAAATAACAGAAACGTGAGCAATAAAATGTACAAACAACAAAAAGGAAGACAAACGAATGCAAACCCTTTGATGCTTGAAGCTTCTATTGTTTCTCTCTACTCCTTCCG
>MU226986.1:7095236-7115190 GCA_018584345.1 Thuja plicata
TAATTAAGAATTGCTTTATTTGATGAAATTAAATTAATTTAATTGGAAGAATTTAATTAGTAAGTTTAAATATTTGATTTAAACTATAGGAAATTGAGTTTAATTAATCAATTAATGGTAATTAATCAATTAAAGCTTAATTAATTAAATAAAGTTAATTATTTAATTAATTTTGAGAATTGGATTAGATGATTTGAGAAAGATGAATTTAGAAGAAAATAGATGATTAGAAAACCATTAATTAATAGATGAAAATTAGTGTTTTTAATGTAAAGTTGCAAGCCTGTCCATTTTAGGGTGTCTACACAAAACAAATTAAAATTTTGACTATGAATATATGAAAGGCATCCCGAAGAAAAAGGGTAATATGAAATTACATTTTTAACTAACCCTCAGGAAGTGCCCACTATTTTAAATGCGCTAAAACATAAAGTATATGAGCTAAAATAGAAGGTGTATGCACTGTTCTAGTGATCATATGCACTAATATGCACATCAGATGTGTTAATCTGGGGGTCATATGTGCTAAACTTACCACAAAATTGTGCAAACAGATTTAGAGGCTAAAATACTAGGTCATTCTTAGTTCAAGCATTGGGTAGGATTGCTGACACCAATCTATGGCTGAATAACAAGCTTTCTCCACACTAGGAAGTACCAGATTCACACATATCAAGGCAATACTCACTCAAGAGCTCACAAGCATTAAAAAAAGGAAACTAATCTAATAGAATAATAAAAAAGAACATATAATTACATACCACCATGAGATAATTATAATTATAGTATGGATCACTCAATGCTCAAAGTCTCTATATGTGGAGGAAGGTCGTCACTTGTACACTAATCCCTAGCAGTGGTAAAGTGAAAAGAAACCCTACCATGTGGAACCCTCAGTCCCACCCCATTGTTCTCATAGAGATATTAACTCTACCACATACACAAGGTACACACACACACACACACACACACACACCAAGAAGGCTAACACTCACACCAAGCAGGTGCATAACTCATATGAAAATACACAAGTTTGAATGTAATCACAATGAAAATAGTATAATGCAAGTAGGTCAAGGTCACTACTCAGAGATAATAAGGCTGGAATGCAAGGACTCAAGGTGGAGTCTACTTGGATCACAATATCCCAAGTAGCATTGAGTCTTCGATCAATATCCATAGACGACCAAGCTCAGAATGTATCTTTGATCAACATCCTTGGCTAGCCACATACAGTGTCTTCTATCTACGTCCTCAAATGGCCAGACACTTACTTACCTTCTATCAACACCCTTGGGTGGCAAGGTACTCAATTAATCTTATGAATATGTTTTAACCCCAATTTAGTTATTATTGTTAGAATTCAAAGGATTCAACCACCAAGATCCACTGCATGCAAAAACCCTGTTAGAAAAGCAAAGATTGGAGACAAAACTCAGAATGATCTGAAAGATAAAATATTCATTCAGAGAGGGAATGATAATTAAAAAGAGATCAATCCTTATAAAGGAGATTGAAAACTAGAAGGTGGAGAAACCTAGGTTGCATGAATAACTAATAAAATAATTAATTATTACATGCCTAAATTTTAGCGTAAGTAAACTAGAGATAAAAAGGTGACTGAATAATTAAATCAATAATGATTTAATTAATAAATGTAAATAGAAATATATTTTTACTCTAACACACCTCCTTAAGATAAACTTAGGGAGAAGCTAAAAACCTAGAAACAACTACTCAAAGCAGTAAATTTGGGTCCCGGCAACAAGGCCTGATCAGGTGCCCAATCACAACCAAATCTCTGTAAAGTGGAGAAATAGAGAAAACCACATTGGAAAAACAATACTCCAAAAAGAGATGGAAAAAGGATGCTAAAAAAACATGAAGGAAGGAAGGCCTCTCCTCATTGAGACCCCCCAAGGAAAACTTCCTTCACCCGTAGTAGAGCACGCAACTGAAGATAGAGCAGAGATGCCAAAGGTTTAGTGAAGATGTCTACAACCTGCTCCTCTGTAGGTATGTACTCCAAGATGAGAGCACCATCTTGAATCAACTATCCGATGAAGTGCATGTGGATATTAATGTGTTTGGTGCACTGATGCTCCATTGGGTTGCAAGAAATGCGTATGACACTCTAATTGTCACACCAAAGAATAGTGGGACTATCAAGAGGAAACCCAAACTTAGTCATAGAATGCCAAAGCCATAAAATATCCTAACTTTCTAACACCATTGCTTGGTAATCAAACTCGATAGATGATAATGCAGTAGTAGTCCGCTTCTTGCAAGACCATGTGATAGGACCAAAACCAAGACAAAATACAAAGCCACAAGTAGACTTCTGATCATTAGCATCACCATCCCAATCCGAGTAAGTGAATCCAATAATGTGTTGAGAATATGATGTGTAGTGGATGTCATAATGTGTAGTGCCCTAGAGATACCACAAAATATGTTTGGCAGATTTCCAATGGCTCTCATGAGGATCATGGGAGAACCTAGAGAAAAGTCCAACCACAAAGGAAAGATCAGGACAGGTGTGTGTCAAATACAAAAAGATGCCAATAAACTATCTGTACAAAGTGGAGTCCATTGAAGGTGTAGGACATGTGGAAGACAAAAAAACACCAGACTAAAATGGTGTAGGAACAAACTTGCAAGAAAGCATATCAAATCTATGAAGCATATCAAGAGCATACTTCTGTTGAAGGAGTGAAATCCTATTAGAAGACTAAATAATCTCTATGCCCAAAAGATAATGCAGAAGATCGAGATTGATCATCTCAAACTACTCCATCAATGTTCTTTATATATCCTAAATCATATAGGATGAGCTACATGTGATGAGAAGATCATGAACATAGAGCAAAAGTATGACTTTATCAATCCCCTGACACTGAAGATACACTGTGTGGTCAGAATGGAAACATGTGTAGTGTATAGAAAACAAGAAAGAGTCCATCTTCTCATACCAAGCCTGAGGGGTTTGTTTGAGACTATATAATGAATGTCTAAGCCTACAAACTAAGGAAGAGTCATGCACAAAACTAGGGGGCTTCTCCATATAGATCTCCTTATGGAGGTATCCATGCAAGAAAGAACTCTTCACATCCATTTGAAAAACTACCCACCCCTGTGAAGCTGCAAGTGAAAGTACAAGGTGAATAGAATTCATCTTGGCAATAGGATTAAATGTCTTGGAGTAAACAATACCCTCCACCTGAGAAAACCCCTTTGCAACAAGATGAGATTATAATTTTCAATATAACCATCAATAACATACTTGGTATGGTATAACCAATGGCACCAAACCAAATTTCTCCCTTTTGGAATAGAACACAAATCCAAAGTATGTTTCTTCATCAAAGAAGAATACTCCTCATCCATAGCTCTATCCCACTCTATTTAACCTATCACCTCTAAAAAATTCTAAGGTTCATCCAAAATTAAATGACTCAGAAGGCTAGAACCAGATGTTTGAGCTCTAGTACGATGTCTATTTGTAGGATCACCTGCCAAAGAATCTGCTGCATCAACTGTAAAATGGGACCACTAGGGAATAACTAAATCAAATGGTGGTGGTGGAGATGGTGGATCATCATAATTAACAATAGAAAAATAATCCTCAAGAGATGAAGATGGAGGAGTAGATAGTAAGGAAGAAGCTAGTGATGGAGAATCCATCAAAGGATAGTGCTCATCAAACTAGACATCCCATCAAAACAAGACCTCTCTGGAATTGGGATCAAACAACGTGTATGCCTTGACATCCTCACAGTAGCCAAAAAATATGAGTGATCAACTCTTCCTCTCCATGTCTTTCCTTTTAGAATCTGGAATAAATGCCCAATCCTCACTACCAAAAACTCAGAATGTAGAAACATCAGGCTTGATCTAAGACCAAGCCTCCCTAGGAGTCATATGTCATAATTCCTTATGAGGCATACAATTCAAAATATAGTTGGCACAATTGGTTACCTCAACCCAAAAATAAGGCTACATATCACATGGGTGAAGCATATAAATGGTCATCTCCCGTAAAGTTCTGTTCTTTCTCTTAGCAACACCATTCTGCTGAGGGGTGTGTGGAACTGTCAATTGATGCTTTAAACCATGCGCAGTGCAAAAATCTATGAAAGCATGACTCACATACTCCCCCCATTGTTGGTGTGTATCCTCCTGATATAAAGACCATATTTTTTCTCCTCAAATATCTTGAAAACATGAAAGGTATCAAAGACATCAGATTTGTACTTGAGAAAATATACCCAAGTACGCTTGGAGAAGTCATCAATGAAAGTAAGCACATAGTGATCCCCTGAAAATGAAGGAGTTAGAAATGACATGACATCACTGTGTACTATATCTAAAGGTTCCTTAGCATGAGTGGAGTGACTTGTAGAAAAAGGACCCCTATGATGTTTTCCAAGAGCACAACCTTTACATACACCATCAGTACAAGAAATTAGAGGAAGCCCACTCACAAGTGCCTATGTACTCATCTGTTGTAAGTATCTATAATTGACATGTCCAAAAAATTCATGCCAATGGTTTCTCACTGTATTTGCATGCACCATAAGAGAAACCCTAGAAGCATTTGAACTCTCAAAGCTATCAAATATTTATAAGTGAGACTAAGGATCTACACTGCCAATAGCCATTATCATATCAGGATCATGGAGGTCTTGAATAACCACATCATGTGGTGAGAACTCAACTGTCTTCCCAGAGCCATAATGGAAAATCTAAAAAACTGAAAGGAGGTTTATCAATTTTTCAGGAACAAGAAGTAAATCTTGTAGACAACCTCCAGAGAATGAGACAGTACCAAAACCTATAACTGTAAGCTGTGCAAAGTCACCAATGACAATATGTGAAGTATCACTATGAGAAAGTGTGGTGACTAGCTATTGAGAGTGATACATGTGGTGAGAAGTACCTAAATCAATAATCCAAGTGGTGCCAGAAGACAAAGCTCAAGCAGAAAGTGCATGTCCTTTCCCTGTGGAAGAGGAAGATGGCTGAGGTGAGGTGATATGATTCTGCTACATAGTTGCCTCTTAAGCCTCTAACCATTTCCAAGACCTAGAAACTGGATGTCCTTCCTTGCCACAAAGACTGGAAGGCTCACCGGTGGACTTCGTAGTCTTGGAGGAAGACTCACCAGACTTTGAAGATTTCCCCTATTTGGGATGGGAATGTGATTTAGAATCAGACTCAGGAGGTGGCTTGGAGGAACTCTCACTTCTTGCTGAATCTTTCTTGGGCTTCAGTTTTGGCTTCCGTTTCTCCTTAGATGTTTGGGCAACCCATTCTTGGTTCTTGGATCCTATGAGAGAGTCAATTTGAGATAGCTCGGTTTGCTCATGAGTCAAACAATCACAAAACACATCAAAAGTAGGTATGGTAAATCTCAGACCCAAAGCATCAATGGTAGAATGTAGGGTAGAAGAAAATATCTGAAAAGGAACATGAAGCTTAGAAAGAATAAGGTAAATGCACTTTGTATCTGTCTTATTATTACCACAACCCTATAAGAGAGACCTGATAGATTTGAATTTTGTCAAGAAATCCTCAATGGAAGAAAATGTCTTAGGACCCATTGTAGTTAATTTTGCCTCAATCTAAAATGCACGGAACTCATTGAATATGCCAAAGAGAGACTGAAACTTCTCCCTCATATCAAGAGGGGTATCACAACCATCAAGATGGAAGAGCAAGCTATTTGAAACATGCAAAGAAAGCACACCCATGGTCTCATCTATCTTGTTTCTGTGTTGCATGACCTCATAAGAATTCAAAATTGGCTGAATTATGTCCAAACAAGACCATAACCCATTTGATCGAAGAAGCCTAGTCATACAGGATTTCCACAAATGGAAATTATGTGGAGTGAGAAGCTCAACTGATGCTGAATCTTCCATTGTCATACCTTTTGCCAGTTTATTAGTTATCTTTTAGAACTAGACAAAAGATGCAGAAGGGTTTGTATTTTTTTTTGAGTGTTCTATTTTTGCTGAGATAAATGATAGAAAACTAGAAAGAAACACCCCCCCACAAAGAGAGAAACCAAACCCCAATACAACTGAGAAGCTAGAAAAATAAACAATGCAATAAAGGCTTCAGAATGAATGGGTAAAATACCTGATCAATTTCTCCAAAAATAAGTCTTAGAGCTGAAGAGAGCTTGTCAAGAGTTTTCTAACACCTATTCATGAGAAAAAAATGGAGTCTGTATGATCATTCTAGAGGTATGGAAGCACTGAAAAGAATTCTCATCATTGACTGGAAAAAAGGCCAGTGAAACAACAAAATATAGAAATGAAACCTTAAATATCTTCCTTGGAAAGAGCTTTTCAACGATATAAGGAAGTAAATAAACAACCTTCATTTGGCCCTGTTAGAGCCAAAAAACCCACCTATAGGGTAGAAGGGTATCAAAAAACAAAATTTTATAGCCCCTAGGGCTTAAACAGCTTGGCGGTTGGGTGTATGCCACTGGGCAGAGGCGCTTTGGCCGGGTGGCGAGAAGGCTGGGCAGGGGTTGGGTCGGGGCAACGGTTGTGTTGGGTGGTGCTCTGGTCGGTGCTGGTTGATGTTGGGGCCCACTCCCTGTTAGCGGTGACCTTAGCGGTGGGGACCGCTAGCAGTGGGACCCACAGTGGTGGGAAAACAAATTTCAATGAATTTTTTTTAATGTTTTTTTAATTAAAAAAACAAAAAGCGCACAATTTCACTAAAAATAGTGATTTGTTTGATTTTTTTTAAATTTTTGTCTCGATTTGTGTGCATAGGCTGTATAGGCAAAAAAAATTGCCTCAGAAGTAAACAGTGGCCAAATTGGATGTGTCTTATATGGAAATAGGGGTTTTTGGGCCTTTTGAGCTCAACCGTGAGGTTAGTTTGTGCTCAAAGTGCTCCAAAAATTTTTCCCCTAGATCCACACATAAATCACTAAAAAAACTTGAAACCCTCGAAGCTCCAAAAAACTTCAAAAAATCAAGAATGGGCTGCAACAACAAGGCTTTGATACCATGTTAGAATTCAAAGCATTCAACCACCAAGATCCATTACAAGAAAAAAACCTGTTACAAAAGCAAATATTGGAGACAAAACTCAAAATGATCTGAAAGATAAAATATTCATTCAGAGAGGGAATGATAATTACAAAGAGACCAATCCTTATAAAGGAGATCGAACACCAGAAGGTGGAGAAACCTAGGTTGCATGAATAATTAATAAAATAATTAATTATTACTTGTCTACAGTTTAGCTTAAGTAAACTAGAGATAAAAAGGTGACTGAATAATTAAATCAACAATGATTTAATTAATAAGTGAAAATAAAATAACATTTTATCCTAACAATTATGTTATCACTTATTAAAGACTCCTTCATGTGGCGTGTACCAACCACTTATAGGTAGGGATCCACATAAGAAGCCACTCCACACCTATACCCAAGTAATAAACTCATCTCTTTTTTACAATGACACATAATGCAAAATTTAGACATGCATAATGCGAAAAGGGACTCTTAAGTTACCAAAACCATAAAGGAATCTCAAAGTCATAAAGAACCATAAGAAGCATGGTAATCTTGATTGGTCTCAACCAAGAGCGCAAGTCACTTAGACCTCAACATAAGAGCATAGCTCGACTACAAGCTTGGATGCAGTCTTAACTCCCAGCATTCACATGTCACGTGCAAGCTCAACCTCAAGCATAGAGTGTGCCAACACAAGGGAAAGAGAAACAACAATAAAAGCAATAATAGGAGGATAACTCAACTCCCAGAATACTCAAGGAAAGAAACCAAGTAAATGTAAAACCAAGCCAAATAACAAGTTGCTTGATTGGCCACTCTACCAAGAGAATGAATTCCCATGGAATCTATCAATCATCTCGTTAGAACATGAGGAAGGATCAAAATTACCAACAACAATAAAAGACCCAAATTTTGGCAAAATCCTGCAAAGAACAAAATCAACATTATTAACATGAAGTAGGTGAGTTTGGATCATGATAGAAATTGCCTAGAATGTCCTCAATCCATTTCGGCTCCATGAGCCTATCAAAAAAATGGAGTACTACAGTATCCCATTTTCCTTTAGGCACCCAACAACACACTTTTCCAATCAAATTCCCATTCAGGGCATACATGGAAAAATGGGCAGAAAAATGGTATAAAAACCAAAATGCAAACCCTAGTTACTTGTAGAGAGACAACCAAGTAACTAAAAGCTATAGGAATGTGGGGAGTACTAACTCTCATCCCACTAAGAATCTAAAAAAATAAACAACTCAAACAACTAAGAAATGAATAAAATAACAAAGGCCCTACCCCACAGCTAGAGGAGAAACCTGAAAAGATGAGTAATAAAATAAATCCCTAACAGAATCCTGACGTAGCTCCACGCAAATGGGAGTATTCCCGACAGATTTCGACGAGCCACTACCCATCAAAATATGACAACGCAAACAATCACATCAAACATAAGTTTAAATTTCTCCAAAATAATTTGGAACAAAATCTCAATTCTTCACAAAACTCAAAAGTAAAAAATGAGTGAAAATAACTCCTTTTCCAATTAAATAACACTTTTACCCAAAAATCCCAGAAAGGGAAATTTAAAAAAATCACTTAAATAAATCCAACAAACTAATGAATTTCCCAAATTAAATCAAATCATTTCCAGTTAAATTGAATTTGATTATGGTGAATTAGCTAACAATTAAATTAAATCCCCAAATAATTAAATCAACGATTGAATAGAAATTCTAACTCAACCGTGATAGCTGTGAAAACACTAAATGCATAGACACAACTTCTCTATCAAAAATTCATAAGCAATATGGATTTACCAACACGTATCAGAGGAATAATAAAAATAAAGGATTCATCACCCATACATGGATGATATTAGCTCAATGATGAATGACCAGTGAAACTATCTCCTATTCCACTAATGGGGATAAGACACACTCAAGTCCTAAAGATCAAATAGAATGGCGTATGGTACCTGTTCAATGAAATACACAAATATCAAGTGCAACTTCTCATAGTATAAATAGCCAAAGCACATGTATAAACATAACATCAAACAATGAAGGAGAATGAGACATCATGTGGACCTCACAAATGAGTAACTATGAATTTGTCTCTTTTCGTACAAACACATCAAGTATGATCCATAAGTGTAGTGATATCAACATAGCAGTGAATAATATTACATTTAACATTTGAAGCATTTTGTTTAAATACAACGCATTACAATAACCATTTACAACAACATGAGTATATATCAGAGAAAACATCAATGAAATATCCATCAACATATACAACATAATTTAACCAAGAAATCAATGATAATCAAAATAACTTATTAATCCAATATCCTCAAATGCAAAATACACCAGATGTTATCATAAAACATCATCATGTAGATATGATCAAAATAGTAATAAAAACATAATATATGATAAATTAGCAATGATACTAGTTGTGTACAAGGAAATCTTCAACTTGTTGGTAGCAAGCTCAAACATAAAAAATTAGTGGGTTAGCACACATGATTCATGAAATGAGCAAAGAAACCAACAAAGACCACATCATAACATCAGATAGAACTAAAACAATTAGATTGCACCCTATTCTACTTATTTGATTTGTTCTTTTAGATTAAATGTGCATGTGCTCTCTCAAACACAAATGGATCAAAAGCCCCAATGCAATGCAAGATTGAATAAGAAAGAAGAGAGATTCAAGAGCTAGTATGAAGAACTAGTCTCAAATCTTCTTCAAAACGTTATTCTAAACTATAAAATTTATATGCAAGACAATTGAAAGAAACTATGATTGATTTTTAACCAAAAGAACCTATCATGTAATTTATATGTGATTTAAACATAAAAGCATGAGCATAAAAACAAGCAATGAAATTCTAAAACAAATCTAGCATGAGAACATTGCAAATTGAGAGACGAAAAATGAAGAGGAGAAGGCCTCTATTTATAGAATTTTGGAGGAGAAGAAGAGGGCTTGGATGATGTGGCATCTATATGGAATCCACATAAGAGCCACATAAGGGACACATAGGCTTGAGGGGATGGCCAATTTTGATTCAACTATAGCATTTAATATTTAGTGGCTCAAGAATTCCAAGTGGGGGACAAAGGAGTAAATAGCCTTTAAGAGGAATGGGTGGCCATTTTGGACACATAGGCTTGGAAGGGATGGCTATTTTTGAGTCAAACATAGCATAAAATGTTTGAGTGGCTCAAGATTTTCAAGTGGGGAGACAAACTTGTAAGAGGAATTTAAGAGGAATGGGTGACCTTTTTGGAGAGAATTTCCCCATGTGGGTG
This sequence comes from Thuja plicata, assembly GCA_018584345.1. Lineage (NCBI taxonomy): Eukaryota > Viridiplantae > Streptophyta > Pinopsida > Cupressales > Cupressaceae > Thuja > Thuja plicata. The sequence goes on from MU226986.1 coordinate 7,105,604, forward strand.
AGCATTCCATTAGCCTTAAAAAGGTTAGTAAACACCCTTTAAGTATAATTAAAGGGCAGTTAGGTAGGGAAACACGTTTAGAGGATGAGGTGATGGGAGTAGAGTAGGAATAGGGTAAGCTTAGGGTAGGTCTCTAGGTTGGATTAATAGGTTCCTTGCTAGGGTTTAGATTATAATTCAAATTAGATTTGAATAAATCATAATTTAGAAGAATTAGGAATATGGAGGAATTTTCAATAAATATAAATTTATTAAAAAGGGGGATTTTTGTGAGACAAATGTATTTAAATAAAATACATTAGAATAGTATTTAGATTATTAATAAATACTAGCAATGAAACTATTTAATTGATTGAATTAAATAGTTAGAGGAATAAGAGGGAATTTAATATTAATATTAATATTAATATTTTTGGATGTCTACATTTTGCCCCTCTTTGACGTGGCGTCGCAAGTGACGTTACGTCAAAGACAAGAAAATAAGTTTCCCCAGAGGAAGAGGGTTTTTAGGAGTCATGCCAAAGCAACAATGACATAGGGTTGTGCCCCCTCGAGAAAAGAACACAACAAATACGACATTGTGGGATTTTCTCAAAAAATGATGTAACGGGCAGGATGAAGAGATAGGAGGGAATAAATAGAAGCCTTCTGAAATGCAACTAAGAATGCAAATGCAATGATGAGATTAAATGGAGCTAACGAGCTTTGGGGATCCATTTGTGTGAAAAATATGGAGAGCACATTCGATTTTGATATTGCAATAGGAGGTATGCATCAGGTGTTTGAAAACACAGATGACAAGATTCCCTTGCGTGGACTAGATGCTCAAACAATAGCACACTGCAAAAGACACATGTATCAGTATCCACTAGTCACAACGCACCAAGATATAGTAGATCGAGGTAGTGGTGGGTAGGTTGAAACTAACACAAAAAGAAAAAATCAATAAAGAAGGCCTCATGACCAAGCAGTCATTCACTCCAAATTTCTTTCCACGAATAGGTTTAATGTGATGAAGGATTTGATAAGACAACGCCGGAAGGATGCATCCTGACGGGCAAAGATTGGATTGGATTTGATTAAAAGATATTCGCTGGCAAAAGCTGTGAACAGGATGAGGAGAAAGGATAGTTGGCCGTAGAACTGATTTTGTGAAACACAGGATCATAGTGGCAAGAGTCAAAACGTCATGGAAAATTAATAAATAGAATGATGCGGAAGGAACAAAGTGTTTATTGCACGATTTTTGAGAATATTTGATTTTTTTGGAATTTTTGGAATTTTTTTGGATTTTTGAAAATTTTAAATGTTTTTTGGGATTTTATGCATAATAGAACTGTCCTTTAATCATGCTTAATGGGTTTGGATTTGCATCAATAACTTATGGCACTTCATGCATGTCTGCACAATGGATATTGCCTGATGCCATTACCACTCTCAGAAAACAATACTGTCGTACTTACAACCTCCAGACAGAAATCAGCCAGGGATAAGAATGATGACTTTTAACAAAGAACCCATCAAAGAACAGTCAAAATCTCATACAACCAAATACCTCGGCCAGCAAGCTACCATGAAAAAACTATACATACCATTGGATAAGAAGGACACCACGTACAGATCTGCGAAAACCCAGGGAATATGGGAAATGCGGAGGTTAGTGGAGATGTGGTGTTGGTGATGGAGGGAAGCGAGAGTTTGATAGATAATGGAGCGGCCCATTATGTGTGACGCCTGTTGACATGTTTGCATCAGAGATACTTGTCCAAGGGGCCTAATTGCAAAGTTTTCACCATTGGACAAAATTTTTCTCTTTGATTTCTTTGGATCTTTTTGATGTTTTTGATGTTGCCTAAGTGCCTGTTTGCCAGGTTTTCACCGGGACAACCATTTTTTCAGTTTCATTTTCTTCTTTTTTTGAGATTTTTTTTTTCAGGACTATTTTACATTGTTTTTGTGCTTTCTTCAGGACTTTTTACACTTTTTATGGATTTTCTCAGATAAATGGAATAAACAACCAGCTGTTAGGCATAGAAGTGCCTAATATGAATGATGTTGGTAGGATCATTCAATCGTTCTCCTTCAGGAGTGGAGAGTTGATATGCCCCAGAACCAAAGCATGTGGTGACAACATAGGGGCCTTGCCAGGTGACTTCAAACTTACCTTTTTTTTCCTGATTAGTACCCACTTTCTGATTTTCCTTTAGCACAAGGTCCCCTACTTGGAAATGGCATGGGTGGACCTTCTTGTTATAGTTCCTCTTGAGTCTATTTTGGTAGACAATCAGATGATAATAGGCTTGTTGGCACTTTTCATCTAGTAGATCAAGCTGTGTGAGTCATGCTACTTGGTAATCTTCATCATCAATCAGGCCTCTTAGTGATACTTGGAGGGATGGTAGTTTGACTTCAATTGGTAAGACTGCTCCAACACCGTAGACTAGGGAATACAGAGTAGTTCCAGTAGGAGTATGATAGGAAGTGTGATATGCCCAGAGGGCAGGATTGATCTGGAGACACTAGTAATGACTAGTATCATTGACAACTTTCTTAAGGATTTTGAGGATGGTTTTATTAGTTGCCTCAGCTTGGCCATTACCTTGAGGGAAATATGGATTGGAGAAACGGTGATGGATATGGAGGCGAGCATAGAGATCATTGACGTGTTGATTTTCAAATGGTGTACCGTGATCTATGAAAATAGTGGAGGGTATGCCGAAGTGGAAAACAATGTGATAGAGGATGAATTTGGATATCTGGACACCTGTAGTGAGGGTGAGAAGAATTGCTTCAACCCACTTTGTAAAGTACTTTGTTGCTGTGATTATGTACTTGTGGCCTTCAGAAGAGAGGGGAGTAATCTTACCAATGAGGTCAAAACCCCAACAAGAGAAGGGCCAAGGAGGTGCAATAGGTCCTAGGTCCTGGGCAGGAGCATGAATTAGATTGGCATGTTGTTGGCAAGGTAGAAATTTCTTGATGAAGTACTCACAAGCATCATGTTCTATTGTAGGCCAATAGTACCCTATATGTAAAATTTGCTTGGCTAGGACCATGCCACTTGTGTGGGCACCGTAGATTCTAGCATGTACCTCTTGTAAAGCTTGGGTGGGTTTGTTTTCATCTAGACATCTAGAGAGCACATTGTGATAGCCTCGATGATAAATGGTGTTGGCTATGAGGGTGTAACGGGAAGCTCTACGGATAAATTTTTGGCATTGGTTTGCAGTGAGATGAGGAGATATGATACTATTTTGTAGGTAAGCTTGGATATCATGGTACTACGGGGAATGGGGACCAACCAAGACACATACACGATTTGATTCATCGTTCTCATAAGCGGGAGGATGAAGTTGCTCAACTAAGAATTTGTATTGCGTAGAATCATGAGGAATCTCTAGGAGTGAGCCAATTGTGGCCACGACATCAGAAGCCTTGTCTTGCAAGTGTGGTACTTGTGTTATCTGCAAGTGGAGGAAATGTTCTTTCATCTTGTCAACCATCTGCTTATATGGTGTCAATTTGTCATCTTTGGTTTGATACTCATCTAGAACTTGTTTGATGATGAGTTGGGAATCACCAAAGACATGTAGAGCTGTGATGTTCCACTCTATAGCCATGCAGAGTCCTGCAATTAGTGCCTCATATTCTGCAATGTTGTTCATGCAGGAAAATCCAAATTTGAATGACATAGGGATGTAGTCACCTTGAGGTGTGACAAAAAGTATTCCTTCCCCTGCGCCATGAGTTGTGTAGGACCCATCAAAGTAGAGTTGCCAATTAGGTTGTTCTGCTATCATGTACAAATGCTCATCTAGAAATTCTATGACCAAAGGATATGCGTCTGCCAATGGTGCTTCTACTAGTTGATCTGCTATGACTTGGCCTTTGATGGCTTTTTTGTCGACATATTGAATATCAAACTCACTGAGAAACATAACCCATTTTTCCATTCGACCTATGAGCGTAGTCCTGGAGAGTAGGTACTTGAGAGGATCCACCTTTGAAATGAGCTTGGTTGTATGACTAAGCATATAGTGCTGAATTTTTTGAGTGGCAAAGACCTGCTAAACATGCTTTTTCCATAGGAGAATAATTGAGCTCATAACCCACTAAGGTTGGACTGATATAATAAATATCTCTTTCTTTTCCTTCATCATCCAATTGAGCAAGGAGTGCCCCCAGTGCCTTTGTAGTAGAAAAAATGTATAGGATGAGTGGTCGACAAGGTACAGGTGGTACCAAGATGGGTGGATTAGCCAAGTATTCTTTGATTTTTTTGAAACTCTTCTGACACTGAGGATCCCACTTGAATGTGTTATCTTTTCACAGGTGATGAGTGAATGGTTGGCACTTGTCTGCTAGTTGAGAGATGAAATGATGCACATATTGTAGCTTTCCTTGGAGGCTGCGTAGTTGTTGAAGTGTTTTTGGTGGAGGCATCTCTATGATAGCTTGTACTTTCTTTGGATCAATTTCAATGCCTTGTCTGGATACAATGAACCCTAGGAGTTTGCCTAATGTGACTCCAAAGACACATTTCTTAGGGTTGAGCATTAAGCAGTAGTGTCCAATCCTGTCAAAGATGCATTCCAAAACATCTAGGTGATCTTCCCTTTTTACTGATTTTGCCAAGATATCATCCACATAGTCTTCAAGGATCTTGTGAATCATGTCATGAAAAATGACAGTCATGGCTATTTGATAGGTTTCCCCAGCATTCTTTAAGCCAAAAGGCATCATGTTATAGTAGAAGGTTCTCCAAGGGGTTGTGAATGTTGTCTTATACTGATCTTCTTCTGCAATGTGGATCTGATTATATCTAGAAAACCATCCATGAGTGACAACATCTCATGTCCTACTGTGAGATCCACAATCATATCTATGTTTGGCAAGGGGAAATCATCCTTGGGACATGCCTTATTGAGATCTCTAAAATATGTAAATATCCTGATTGATTTATCAGGCTTAGAGATTTGAACAATGTTAGAAATCTAGTCAGAATAGTCAATGGGACAGATGATCTTGGCTTGGAGTAGCTTTTCTAGCTCCACTTTGACAAGTAGTGCCACTTTAGGGTGCATCTTTCTGAGCTTTTTCTTGAAAGGTTTGATGTTTGGGTCCACTGCTTGATGGTGAACCACCAAGTTAGGGTCTAATCCCAACATATGGGAGTAAGACCATGCGAATTTGTTGATAGATTTCTTAAATAAAGTGACAAGATCACTTTCTTCTTCTTCAGTCAGAGATGTTTCTATGTATGTGATGGCGGGATTCTCTTTGGTACCCAGGTTGATAGGTTTTGCTTCTTCAATGAGAATTGATGACTGTTCAGGCCTATAATCATGGATCAGAGGAAGAGGAGAATCTTCATCCTTTGGCACCTCAGAGAGGTTTTCACTAGGGGATACGCCCTTTGTTTTTACTATTTTATGATTAGATAGCGCCCCAGAGGGGTTTTCGCTAGGGGATCAATTTTTCTCTTTTGTATTTTTATGTTCTATTTCATTTTTGTGGCTGAAGTTATCCTCTTCCCTAAAGCATGCCTTTGGGTCTAGTTTGTAGACATATGCTAAGTCTTGCCCCTAGTCACTACTTTTCTCAATTTCTCCAATAAAGCTTAGGAGCGCGTCCTCACTTTGGAACTCATCAATGTGCATGACACTTGGTTGGTCCTAGTATATGAGTTTAGGATGGCGAAGGGGAAGGTCAATGAAGTGGATGGAAATTTGTAGGATAGAATTTCCCAGGAAGGTTTCATCATCAAAAAACATCGTCATATGCCCTCACAAATTTCTCTTCCAGGATATCTTTGATGTCAGCGATTTCACCCAGGGACGGACAAGAGGCAAAGATGTTTTTCATTGGTGCCCCCATTCATGTCAAAGCCCATGCCAAGGCCTAGGTGCTTTTCTAGTTGGGTAGGTATAATAGGATCTTTCATACCTTGCTCGTCATAACCAAGGCCACCTCCTTGGTAGTTCCATTTTTCTGTCACCAGTTTGTGAGTTGCGGGGTACTTATCTTTGAAGTAATTGAGGTGACTTGTGTCCTTGGGTGGTGGATCTTTATATAGCCATTGGTTGATGTTTGGTGTCATTTCCTAGCTAGTCAAAGTAGCTTTTGAGATAAAAGTGGTAGGACCAAATTGTAGTGTCTTGGTTGTCTCTGATTTTGTCTTGCTTAGATTAGGTTGGCAACCTTGAGTGTGAGGATCAATTGGTAGTGCTCCAAATGCAAATGCATCAGATAAACTGTACTCACCAAAACCTTTGTTGTTGATCTTGACCATGGATAAGGTGGAAGAGAGGATTGTTTTTGGGTCTGAATGGGTTCAAGATGAACTAGCGAAAGGAGTACCAATATCGATCCTAGGACAATGATTGGAATGTGGAAAGGATGTTTCCAACACATTGCAATATGCGAAGGGCTTGGGATCTGTGCAAATGGTGATCTCAGTGTCGTTATATGGGAATTTGATGCACTAATGGTAGGTGGAGGGGATGGCTTGCATAGGATGAATCCATGGGCATCCAAGGAGGATGTTGAAGGGAAGGCCAATATCAACAACATGACATAATGTATCCTAGATAACTGGGCCCACTTGAATGGGAAATGATATGGTTCCTTCAAAAGTACGCTCTAGATTGTCATATGATTTTATTGTGATGACATCATTTGTTATATCAGCTTCAGTGTAACCCAACTATTTTATGAATTTTAGAGTACACAAGTTTAGGGCCGAACCATTATCTATCATGATCTGTTTGATGGAAAAATCTTTAACCATGACAGTAATACGGTGTGGGAGATTATGATCGGGTTCTTTTGAGGGCACGTCTATTAGTTTAAAGGAGACCCCACAAGATGCAGACATGTGTCCGATAAGGTTTTGGAATTTAGTGAGGTTGATGTCGCTGGGAACAAAGGATTCTTGCAAGGCTTTATTGAGGACCCTTGACATGGATGACATTGACAGAGGACTGGACTTGGGATATGCAACCAATGAGATTATCATAGTTGATAGGCATTGGCATAATATTATCTCTTGATAAGTGGGTGATGTGCGGAGAAGATACATGATGGAAATTTGGGCTGGAGTATTCCCTGGGTGTTCCAAAATGTTGTATTGGGTCCCAACAGATGGGGCGGGACTGGCACCTACGACTATCATCCTACCTCTATGAGTGGTGATGGCGCATTGGTTATCAGCACCCTTGACATGGATGACATTGATGGAGGACTGGACTTGGGATATGCAACCAATGAGATTATCATAGTTGATAGGCATTGGTATAATATTTTCTGTTGGTGTTTTCTACTTGTTTAGCCTTCCCCTAATTAGAGGACTAGGTAGGATTGCCTGGGCCTATACCTGAAGTGTGTTTAGGGAATGCATTTTGATAAATTTTAAGGCCTGCATTTGGCGATGATTGGGCAGGAGAGTCTACTTCAATCTCCTTGTAGTCAATGAGATCCTGAATATAGTGTTTCAACTTCATGCATTTGATGGTAGTATGTCCCTTAACATGGTGGTATTCACAATACTCATTGTCTTTATACCAAGATGGCTTAGGAGTTGAGTCATCAAATGACTGTGTTTTGGGATACGTGACTTGGTTAGCTTGGACCAACTTGTGGAAGATGACATCTATGGGTTCACCCAAAGGGGTAAATGTGCGTTGTAGCACATTCAAAGTGCGAGGTCTTTTTTTTCCATGCGGGACTGATATAGCATTTGTCTAATTCATAGGACCTTGTTAGTTGTGTTGATATGATGTCCCCGGAGGGGGATAGATAGTTGTGCCTTGAGGGAACATATTTTATTGGTAAGTCAGTTGGGAATACACAAAATTGGGCTGTTGATACATGGGAGGAGGTTGAGGGTACATTGGTGGTGCTTGTTGATAAGTCTGGGTAGGTGCATTGGGACTGGCTATCACAACCTGAACATATTTGGTGTCAGTGGCTCCATCCGTTACTGCATTCTTGTTCTTGTTCTAGTACTGTGACCGATCATTGTTATGTTTGTTAGGCTGGGATTCCTTGTAGTTCTTGATGGCACCATCTTCTATGAGACCTCATTCAAGATCCATACCTTTGATCTGAATGTCTTGATAAGTTTGTATGCAATTCATGCGCATGTGATAGGCGAGCTTAGGATGGAGGTTATTAATGAAGATTTTGATAAGATGTTTTTCTGGGGGTTGGTAGGACAACCTTGTAGTAAGCCCTTTCTAGCACTAAATATAATTGGCCAGGCTCTCTCCTCCCTTTTTTTGGAATTGCATAGGTCAAGGAGTGAGAGTTTATTTTTGATGTTATGTGCGTATTGGGCCACAAATTTTTTAGATAATTTAGCGAAAGTAGAGACTATGCCGTAAGGGATTTTGTAGAACCATTCAAGAATAGTTCCTCCTAATCTCTTGGGAAATAGTCTCATGAGGAAATTATTACTATACGCCACTTCTTGACAAGCCATGCAGAATTATTTCACGTGGCCCACGGGATCTCCCTTCCTCTGATATTTATCAAATTTAGGTGTCTCAAAGTGCTTGGGGAAGGGTATGGAAGTGATAGATCAATCAAATGGATAAGGACACACCTCTTCAAACTTGAATGTTTTAGCCTCTGTCCCAGATTTTATCTCCTTGAGAGCATTCTTCATTTCCTCCCATTCATGATTGATTTGCGGGGGAGGATTGTTAATCATGATTGCATGGTTTCCTTGAAACTGATATGGATCAAATGGTGAATATGGAGGATTCTATGGGGGATATTGTGGTATTTGATATGATGGTTTTTGGTCAACATATATGGGTTTTTGTGGTGGAAGCTGCGGTTGAGGGGAATATTATAGTGGAGGAGGTGTCGGCGCTTGATAAGATTGTTGCAACTGTTGGAAATATGCTTGTATTTGCTGCGGTGTTGGATAGGTGGGATGAACCTGTTGCGCACCTATATGGTGTGGAGGATAAGGGTTTTGTGGCAGAATGCCCCCAGTGGGAACACTAAATTTTTGTGGAGGTGGAATGGTTTGTGATGCAGCAGAAGATGGCATGGCTAAGTAATTGGCGGAAAGAGTTTGCTATTGTTACATGGGTTGGATGAAAGTATTAGAAAACTCTTGCAGTGGTTGTGCCATGAGGGGATTTTCCCCCTGTGTTTGTGGTTGTGGCTGCTATGTAGTTTGGATGGTGGTCTGTGCAGCTGCGAAGGGGTTGATTTGTTGCTGTTGTGCTTGGGATGTGAATGGGTTGGTGATTCGCTGCTTCAGTTGTTGGTGCTAGGATGGTTTCTGAATGGATTGTTGCTATTGAATAGGTGTAACACCCCAAAATTGGCACCTTACAATTCTAATCAATTTTTATGCATTTTCTCAAATTCTCCTTCCTAATTGACTTTAATTGACTTGGTCTCAAATGCAGAAAGCCTGAATTTGCATAAATCTCACATTATATTTAATTCCTAAATTATCAAGGTTTATTAGCTAAAAATCCCTATGATTAATTAATTTAATTATAAAAGTCCTAAGTGCTTTTAAATTAAATTAATTCCACCCCCTTTAGCTAATACACATCAAAAGG
>MU226986.1:7115240-7137552 GCA_018584345.1 Thuja plicata
GAATTATCCTCAAAAGGAATTCCATAATTCCATATGAAAAGCCACTCATGTGGCAATAATTCATTCTTTTAATTGAATAATTCCTTCAAAATTGTCTCACCTTCCTCCATGGAGATGAAGAGTCAACTCTTTATTTTCAAGAAACTCTTCATCCTCTTTCTAGGATCTTCTATATTATGGACCTCATTTTCTTCATTTGAGCAGAGCAATTGGAGAGGATCTAAACTATAGTTAATTTTTGTCTTGATTTTCTCACTTTTCAAGCTTTATTGCATAATTAGCTTAGTGTCATTTAGATTAATAACATGTTGCATCTTGATGTAGTTTTGTTTACATACCTAATAGCTTAATTCTATCATATTTTCAAGCTTTCTAGATTAGAGTATGCATTTCAATTCTTTAATTCTAATGACATTTCTCATATAGAGTAATTTCAATTTCAATTTTTATCATACTTTAAAATCCTCCATTTTAGCAATGGTCATGGTTGTTGGCTCTTGTTCTAAGAGTAAATTCGACACCCCAACTAAATAGGAGGCAACAGGTCGATTCAATCAAGTTTGTGAAATGGACAATTCATGTTCATCTTTGCAAATTTGATGATTAAGAAATGACCATGTTGTGTTTGTGCCTGATTTAGAGGTCACTTTCAAGCACACACATTTTGGCGCCCACCGTGGGGCAGAAAAAATGATTTCTGACCTCACTCTTGAAATTTGAATTCTACTGTGCATTTGTACATCACTGGTATGAAATATCGCGTTAAATTTTAGATCGAGCCGCATGAAGGTTTTCTCCCAGTAGAATTCTCTCGTACGAGGAAAATCTCTCTCACGTAGGTCCCCACACTTTCTCGCGTGAAGTTTTACAGACAGTCATTAAATTTTCAGATTCTACAATTTACTGTTATCATTTTCTGACATTTACTTTCTGCTGATTGATTTCATGTTTCTAATTTCTACTACAGCATAACAGTGGTCTGTAGGTCGCTTGTCAAAAATCATGAAAACTTGCTAGTGGTTTGCTTGTAGGATGGTTGTCCAAGACATATTAAAAATGTTGTGCTTGTTTACTATTTTTCATTCACATAGTTTAAATAGGGCTTTGTTAAAATTTCTTAAGGGTCCTGATAGCAAAGTAGGGGAATAGGCTCTTCATTACATGGAAGTGATGCCCATGGATGAAACTGAGACCGAAGAGTTGCTAGAATGATGGATACCTGGGGAAGCAGAGCAAGTTAGTGGATCTTTAACACATCTACTTGTTAGGGGATTATGCTCTTCTCTCTTTGAGAGAATCAGAAACCCAAAGGCTTGTGGATTTTGTGGAGTGAAGCTAGCTAGGTGATGAATATGTCTTTCATTTTTGGGTAAGGTGAAGAGGTAGAGAAGTATGCTCTTCTCTCTTTGAGAGAATTAGAAAATCAGACCCTTGAATCCAAGCCAAGTTTGTGTCACCTTTAGAGGGCCTGTTAGAAGTTGAACCTCCAAGAATGACCCAAGTGAGTACACACCTATCGCCGGTGATTCCACCTCACTATAATAAAGTTTTCTTTGTTGAGTCCAAAGACTCCAAAGCTATGGTAACTTCTTTCTCATGATTCTAACTATCATCTTGAGAAAGCCTTGTTTGTTGTATTGAGCAGCGCCGCTCCCAGCCTTGCTTGCAAGGGTGTATAACTTTCAAGTGTTGGTGTGGCTGCAAGGGCCTAGCTCTATATCAGAGGCATCGAAGGTTATTATGAACAGAAGCCCACTAAAAAATATCTTAGTTAGATGCCTACCCGGATCACCTCCGAAAGAAGACATAATCTATGCGTAGGGAGGGGGAAGAATCTCTCCCCTAGATTCTCGACATAAGTATGGACTTGGATGCTTGAAGTGGTATATGATGCTGGCCCCTAATTTAAGGGTAACCTTCGAACATATATACTTAGTCCTTGGAAACACCAAAAACATGGGCGCCCTCTCGAGGGTGACACTGCTGTGTGAGGTGCACGCATACGCAGAAGACAGTGGGGCACAAATTTTGTCTTCTCCACCATTTTTTTGTAGGGATAACTAAGTGTTTGTTTCAAGTCTTTAACTGTCCAATCATGATCAAACAAAGACTCCCATGATTCTGCCAAGTTGCTTGGTCCTTGGTAGAACTATTTATGACTATTGCTTGTGTCACTATTTCTTGATTGAAACTTCGTGCTTGTCACCTTCAAACTGAGATTGCTGATTTGTATTATCATAAAACTGTCCTGAATCTAGAAATTATATTAGAGAACAGTCCTGAATGTGTCTCAAAATGTGGTTTTTGTCTCGAAAACTAAGTCTATTTATCGAAACCTAGAGTTTTCTCAAGCGAGATTTCAGAAACTAAGCACTTCCTTGCGCAAGCTTGCATTTTCTCGCACGTAGTTGAGCACTTCCTCGCATGAATATGTACCTTGGTGTCCTAAAATAGTGAGTTATTTCCCGTTGACTGGTGAGTTTTTTGCTTGATTTGACTTTTGTCTGGGATTTGATTGCCTGTTTCCCTATTGTTTGCAGTCTGAAATTGGTTGTTTCGAGTTTCGAACTGATTGATTCTTACTCAAACTTGTCTTGTCTCTTTGTCTCTGTCCTATCTTTTCTGTGTTTTTGTACCTTGCGACACGATAGTCACATCTCGGCTATTCTAGCCATACTCTTGATGATTCATGCTGGATGCATTTCACATCTTTGCTTTTCTACCCTATTATCTCCTTTTTTCTATTTCTAGAGATAGAGTTCTAAGTTGGGTCCTAAGTTCTCTCTCATTTCATCTTTGTCTATACCTATTACGACTACAAGCGACAATATATTTCCCATTTGTGGTTCCAAAATAGGTAGAAGTAAACCTCATAATCAAGGAAAAGGTCATTCTGAACCCATTGTTCAATCTGATAGTCAAGAGGGATCCTCACGTTCCTTCTCCCTGTTAAGTATAGATCTGAGTTTGAGTTAGAAACCAGTGTTCCAGCTGTGCTTTAATCCTTTGTTTCAAGATCAACACAATCCATTTCTTTTAGATCAACAAAGCTTCAGAAAGTCACCTATTTGGGTTGACCCTATTAACGATCCTCGCTACCTTAGTGATCCTTTTGAACATATCAATCCTTTCTATCCTATCAACCCCTTTGATCTACCAAAAGTTACATTGACCATGAATTCTCAGCTTGATACTCACACTCATACTGAAGTGGTGCACACGACACAATCTCACGTTAACGACATGGAAATTCCTTTTGATTACTTACAAGGTCAATATAGTGGGGTCAATGACCAATCTCAAAATGATCAGGGTCAACAAGAAGAGCAACATCACCATCGCCCTCCTCCATATGACTAGGGTCAAGATCAGTGTCAAAGCATTTGTGAGATTCTTGGTAATGATGATGAGCCAATAACTTAAAATGACATAGATGTTGTAAAATCTAATAAATCTCTCATCAAGATGATGGAAATACTCCTTGCGGAAGATAAAGAGAGATATTTTCTAGATTTGGCAAAACAAGGAGTTAAGCTACCCCCAAACTTATAAGTCGAAACACTTGTGGCTAAAGAAGAAGAGACTGAGACTGCCAAATTGCATAAGGTAATTCAAGATATGCAAAATAAAATTAGCCAACTTATGAAGGATAAGGACAAACCTGCACAATAATTCATGATGGAGAGTATCTATCCTTTTCCTTTAGATAGGAGTCTTCATATGCCACCTTTTCCCAAAGGTGTCTAACTCCCTAAGTATGATAAGTATCTAGGTACCACTGATCCTCAGGATCATTTGAGAGAATTTGGGGCCCTATCTATGGAGTTCATTCATGATCAAACCTATTTGATGCGTCTCTTTCCCCGAAGTTTGGGTGGACCTTCCATGGAGTGGTTTTCTCGACTACCCACCGGAATCAAGACTTTTGATGAGATTGCCAATCTCTTTATACAACATTATTTTAACAACATATATCATTCCGTCAACATCAAGGACCTTTGTAATCTCAAGAAAAGACAAGGGGAGCCATTCCTGACATTTCTCCAGAGATGGAGACAACTTTGCACAAAGTATCCTCACAAAATACCCGAATCTGAGAAACTTGATATCTTCTTGGACAACCTCACTCCTGATTTTGGGTATCAAGTACAACTTCAAGGTCCCCTTAATTTTGATAGAATGATTAAGAAAGCTGTGAGGATAGAGGAATTAATGGCTAAGAAAGGTGAATTGACTTTGTATAAAGACAAGAAACAAGGTTCCTCCTCTTCCAACAAAGATAAAGGGAAGTTTGTCAACAAAAATAGGGACGTTGTGAATGATGGAGTGGTTGATAATGTGACCCCAGCTCCTTCAAAACCGGTCTTCAATCTCACTTCTGGTATACAAGTGACCAAAGCTGTTGAAAAGGCTACAAAAAATACTCAACCTCCTAGATTCTCTGGCAACAAACCTTGGGCCCCTTGACCCAAGCATGAATTTACTTCCTTGGGAGAACCACTTGATGTGGTTTTCAAGACTTTGGTGCAAAATTAGATTCTCTCTCCTTTGGAGAAACATCTATATGATCTACAACCATGACCCGATTGGTGGAACAACAATGCATACTATAACTATCACCAAAAAAAGGGTCATAAGACTTCTACTTGTCTTCAATTGTGTCATAAGGTCCAAGATTTGATTGATAATGAGGTTATTGTTGTGGAAAATCATAATAAAAATTTGGATCACCAGGCATTTAAAGATCCCTTTCCTCATCACGAGAAAGGTGAGTCTTCCAATGATAAGAACAATAATGCCAAGGTTAACTATGCACATGCCAATTATGACAATGTCATCAATATGATTGACCCTGTGGAAGTGGAATATTGTAATGTGATTACTACCAAGGGGAACGGGGATGCTCCTAAGCCCAAGACCCTGTTTTTCTTGAGAGGCCCTGGGTCTCACTCATTTGAATCTGAAACATCTCAGGATTGCACAAACATTGTTACTGGATCCTACGCTAAGATCACTATCAAGGGTCCTGACCCTCCTGCTACTACATCCGCACCGAAACAAACTATGGATAAAGTTGTCATAAGACTGCTACTTGTCTTCAATTGTGTCATAAGGTCCAAGATTTGATTGATAATGAGGTTATTGTTGTGGAAAATCATAATAAAAATTTCGATCACCAGGCATTTAAAGATCCCTTTCCTCATCACGAGAAAGGTGAGTCTTCCAATGATAAGAACAATAATGCCAAGGTTAACTATGCACATGCCAATTATGACAATGTCATCAACATGATTGAACCTGTGGAAGTGGAATATTGTAATGTGATTACTACCAAGGGGAATGGGGATGCTCCTAAGCCTAAGACCCCATTTTTCTTGAGAGGCCCTGGGTCTCACTCATTTGAATCTGAAACATCTCAGGATTGCACAAACGTTGTTACTGGATCCCGCGCTAAGATCACTATCAAGGGTCCTGACCCTCCTGCTACTACATCCGCACCGAAACAAACTATGGATAAAGTTGTTGTTGGCTCCACCAACACCATGAAAGTGGTCCCCACACCTTCTACTACTGGTTATAGCATTCTAGACCAGCTGCAAAGAACCAATGCTCAAATAACCATCTTTGAATTGTTGAAGATCTCGCCTGCTCACAAGCAGATTCTGGATAAAGCCCTCGCAGAGGCTAACGTCCCCAAAGACATAAATCTAGATTAGTTTCAATCCATGGTGGGTCACTTGAATTCACCACACTATTTTTCCTTCTCAGAAGAAGATGATCACTCAATTATTCACCCGCATAACGCTCCTTTGCATATAGAGGTGATGATTGGCAAACAACTAGTCCACTACATCCTTAATGATTATGGTGTTGGTCTCAATATTTTCTCTGCTCACTTTCTCTCTTAGCTAGGTTATGATGAAGATCGTATAGATTCTCGCAAGAGAATTACTATCAAGGCCTATGACAAAGAAGAAAGAAAGTCTAAAGGTTTAGTTGTGCTACCCATTTGGGTTGGACCGGTTGAAAGAGATGTCACATGTCAGGTGTTGGACCTTCCCCTTGCTTATAATATCCTACTAGGAAGACCATGGATCCATGAAATGCAAGTGGTTCCCTCTACATATCATCAGTGCATTAAGTTTCCTTTCCAAGGCGCATAGGTGACAATTCCTGCTAGTATAGGCTCTTCTTGTAATGCGCTCACACAGTTAGCTGATAGTCTTGTTTTGACTAATAGAGAATACACAGAATTCTATGATGCCAAGCTTAGAGACATGGAATAGACGTTGAAAATTAGAGACATAGGCATGGGGGGGTATCAAATAGAACCTGTGCTATCATTAGTAGCTCTACCTCTGTCTCCTTGTTCTTATGGGAGACCTTCTGAGAACTGTAAATCTTCAACTTGTCCTCCTGAAATAGTCTATGATGGTGTCTTTGTATGAGCTTCAACACCACTAGAAGATGAAGATGAGGAAAGAGCTATTAAAGCTTGGCTTTGAAAAGGAAAGGACATATCTGAACAGGCTGCCCCATATCATGAACTAAATCCCAATAGTTAAGGTCTTAAGATTATGAATCACTTTGGATACAAAGGGAGTGGCCCAATAGGGATGAATGGTAATGGGTTAGTTGAACCTATTAAAGCTACGGGTCAAAAAATGAAAGACACAACTGGTTTAGGCTTCAAGAAGATCCTGTTCTATCGAGGGATTAACAAATTTGTGCCAAAATTGGATCCTTCACCAGAACCTGAAGGCACAACTACAGTCGACACTGTAGAGGATAAATTCAATGAGGATTGCTTTCATTACCCCATTCCTCAGACCTAGCAACATTCTTTGCTGAGCCAGATAATTTTGTACCAGGTGCCAATACAGTCGAGACTGACAATGATTCTGATAAAACCACTCCATATGATGCATTAACCTATGAACAATGGAAAGTGTTACAAGATCCTAGTTTCCAAGGTGAATGATACATACCACTAGAGTTTCAAGAGTAGTTGGAATAGGAACATGCTGGTGTTACAAGAAATCCCAAACCTTCATGGTGCAAACATCCCAGTCAGAGTTTGGACACAGATTCCCATGAATATGAGTTCTATAGTCTTTCAGAGGGATCCTATGAAAAAATTCTCAACATAGGTGAAGGGTCTAGTGAAAGGTCTAATGAGTCTGAGTCCATAAATGTTAATGTGGCTTCTACTATGGTCGCTAGGAGTCAGAAGGATTCAAATAAACCTTTGGATGAGATCTCTCTAGGTCTCAGCTTACTAGTCAGCGCTTTTGATGACTATACCATGAATGCACTTGAACCCGTCACTTCTCTCTCACTCCAACATCCTGAGCTAATAGACTGGAATTCCCCTTCCTCATCCAATGAAGTCCTTACATTCTAGAATGATTATGCTCTAGCCTGCTATCTTCATGCTGTTGAACTTGTAACGTCCTCCACTAGTGAAGAAAGTGTCAACATGACCGAGGCTGATATGAAGTATCTTAGTCATAAAATCAAAAGAAGAAGAAATATACGCTTTGATGGTGAAAACCACATTGTGGTAGTGTCAGAGCCAAAAAAATTAAAAAGAATAGACGTATCTGAACGTGAAAACCTCTCTAAGGTGCCTGAGGATGAGGTACTTGATGTGCTTTTGAGTCATTTATAGGAACACTCATCGGTGCTAATTGAGCCAATTCAGCTAGTAAATATGGGTACAAAAGAACATCCACACATTATTCATGTGGCCAAATCATTATCTATAGAAGAACTCAAAGAATTCACAGGCTTCTTCAAGGAAAAAAGATAAAATTTGCATGGAAACACTCTGACATGCCGGGTGTAGATCCTGATCTCATCATGCATCACTTGTGAATAGCTCTAGGTGTGAAACCAGTCAAGAAAAATCTTAGAAAGATGCATCCACATGTGGCTCTACTTGTCAAGTTAGAGTTGGAGAAACTTCTAAAAGCTGGGTTCATCAGAGCCATTGATTATGCAGAATGGATCTCCAACATAGTTCCAGTGTCGAAGCATGACAAATCTATCAGGATCTACATAGACTTTAGGGACTTAAATAAGGCATGTCCAAAAGATGATTTTCCACTACCCAACATCGATATGATTGTGGATATGACAGCAAGATATGAAATGTACTCCTTAATGGACGGCTTCTCTGGCTACAACCAAATCAAAATTACGCCAGAGGATCAAGAAAGGACTGGTTTTACTTGTGCATGGGGTACTTTCTGCTGGAATGTTATGCCTTTTGGTCTTAAGAATGATGGAGCCACATATCAAAGAGCAGTCACTACCATATTTCATGACATGATGCACAAAACAATGGAGAACTATGTAGATGACACCCTTGCTAAAAGCATGGACAAGAAGGCACATCTCACTGATCTAGGCCCTATACTAGATCATATGGAAAAATTCAGACTACATCTTAACCCTAAGAAATGTGTATTTGGAGTAACTTTAGGAAAATTGATTGGTTATATCATCTCTGCGAAAGGAATCGAGGTGGATCCTGCAAAGGTGCAAGCTATCATGGAAATGCCTCCACCTCACAATATCAGACAAATTAGAGGTCTTCAAGGTCGGCTTCAACCTATCCAATGCTTCATCTTGTAGCTAGCTGACAAGTCACAACCATTTACTAAAACTCTACATAAAGGTGTGACCTATGAATGGAATAAAGAATGTGAACAAGGCTTTCAAAAAATCAAGCAATATCTGGCCAATCCACCTATATTAATGCCTCCTATCCATGGGAAGCCATTAATATTATATATCTCAGCTACAGAAACATCTCTGGGTGCTCTATTGGCTCAAGAAGATCAAAATAATAAAGAAAGAACCATCTATTACATCAGCAGAACATTGGTCTCTTATGAAATGAATTATTCTATCATTGAGAAATCTTTCTTAGCGGTGGTGTTCACTTCCTAGAAGTTACGGCATTACATGCTTTCTTAGACTACAAGGCTAATTGCAAAAATTGATCCATTAAAGTACTTGCTCAGTAAAGCTACCCTCACAGGTAGACTAGCTAAATGAGTCATGCTTCTTAGTGAATTTGATATTGAATATGTTGAGAGAAAAGCTATCAAAGGGAAAGCAATTGTAGATCACTTGACTGAGGCACCTATTATAGATCATCAACCATTAAGGATCAAATTCCCAGATGATTCCATCATGCTTCTCACACATCACTCATGGACCATGTTCTTTGATGGATCATTCACCCAGCAGGGGTCAGGCGTCAGAATCTTGTTCATTACACCTCAACGATATTCATTACCAAAGGCTTACACAATGATGTTTCCTTGCATCAATAACACTGCTGAGTATGAAGCTTTGTTTAATGGATTAAAGATCGCTATTGAATGGTGTGTCGATGAGCTGAAGGTCTTTGGAGATTCAAAGTTGGTTATTAATTAGGTGAATGACATCTATCAAACAAAAGATGAAAAATTGGTGCCTTATAAGAAGATGGTTGATGATCTTAAAAAATACTTTGCACATGTTACTTTCTAGCAAATTCCAAGGGAAAATAATAAAGAAGCTGATGCTATGGCTACTTTGGCTTCCATGTTACAAATGCCAGAAAATGACTTCAGACATGAATTCCTAGTGGAGACATTATGCCACCCTGCCTATAATTCTCTTGAATCCTGGATGATCTATTCAGTCATTGGACATGACTCATCCCACTACCATCATATATACTCCTAACTTTGTGACCAGATCATTCTAGACACTTACACCCAAAATGAGAAATGTCACTTAATCCATAGTAATTCACGGTTTGTCATCGTAGGTAATGACTTATATAGACGAGGTCTAGATGGTACCCTTCTTAGGTGTTTATAACTTGATGAGTCTAAGCGTGTGTTAGTAGAGGTGCATGAAGGCATCTGCAGATCTCACTCAAATGGTCTGACGCTAGATTGTAAAATTATTAGAGCTGGTTACTATTGGCTAGATATGGAGAAAGAAGCTATACAATTTGCTAAATCTTACAAACAATGCCAGCTTCATGGAAATTTGATCCACGCTCCTACCAAGGATCTCATTCCTTTTGTCAAATTTTGACCATTTCAGTAGTGAGCCTTCGACTTAGTGGGTCAGATATATCCATCTTCTTCAAGGGGACATAAATACATCATCATTGCTATAAACTCTTTTACCAAGTGGGTCAAGGAAGTGCCTCTCATCATAGCTGATGGCAAGTCTATGGCTATGTTTATACTGAATTACATCATCTGCAGATATGGTGTACCCTCCTCAGCAATCACTGACAATGGGAGGCAATTCAAGAACAAGGATCTAACAAGATTATGCACTAAGTTCAAAATTACTTACCACTGGTCTTCTATCTATTATCCCCAGGGTAATGGACAGGTGGAAGCTTCAAATAAGACCATTCTCAAGATCTTACATCGCACAGTACACAAATCTGGATGAGACTAGCATCTCCAGATTAATCTGGCTTTATGGGCTTATCGAACCAATATACAGACACCAACAAGGGCCATGCCCTTTGCTCTAGTTTATGGTGCAGATGCAGTGCTTCCTATTGAGGTTGAGATTCCTACCTTGCGAGTCTCTTTGAAGGGCCTCATTAATGGAGATGATATCAGAATATCTTGGCTACAAGAGCTTGAACTACTGGATGAACATTGGAAAGTGGTGTTCAATCATCTTCGAGCATATCATAAGAGAATATCTAAAAGCTACAACAAAAAGGTCAGACCAAGAGAATTCCAATTGGGTGATCTCGTCCTGAGAGAGAACCCCAAGAATCAACAGCAGCGGGTCCAGAAAGGAAAATTTGAACCAAACTAGCTTGGTCCATATGGTATCACTGCCGTATTTGGGTCTGGCGCTTACCAAATCTCTACCATAGAGGGTGAACAACTCAAAGAGCGTATCAACACTCTTCATCTGAAGAAGTTCTACAATTGAGATGTCTTCTGAATGCTCATGTACATACTCTATTCTGAGAAAATCCTAAAAATTTCAAAATGTCTTGAAAAAATGATCATCTTAGTGAAAAACTGGCAAATAGGTGCTTTGATGTATCTATTATCTTGGTGAAAAACTGGTAAACAGGCGCCTTGGTAATACCAAAAAAATTGAAAAATCAAAAAATACAAAAAAATCAAAAATCAAAAATACAAAAAAAAGAGAAAAAGAGAAAAATATACCATTGATGAAAACCTGGTAAACAGGCGTCATGGTAGCAAAAATAGAATTTCTACCAAGATGGTGAAAACCTGGTAAACAGGCGTCTCTTGTTCCACAATGCTCTATCAATCACGACATCTCTTGGCTTTCTTGCAATTTTCTCTCCTACTTTCCTGCTTCAGTTTGCTTTCCTGCTATAGTTTTCTCGCTCATGCATTCGCTCTTAGTCATCTTTGAGATTTTTCTCGACTTCACATGGTTTGAAAATGGTCACACTTGGGGGCATCTTCCTAGTCTAGGGGGAGCATTGTCCTATCTTTTGGAGTCTCTCTCCTCTTGCATCGGTCAC
Source organism: Thuja plicata (assembly GCA_018584345.1). NCBI lineage: Eukaryota > Viridiplantae > Streptophyta > Pinopsida > Cupressales > Cupressaceae > Thuja > Thuja plicata. The sequence goes on from MU226986.1 coordinate 7,126,789, forward strand.
CAGTGATTTTTATTGCGTCTGCTGCTGATGATTTGTAGCACTTCATCTCTCCTTGAGACTGTCTTTTGCATCATTCACCAGTGGTTCTCACTGAGTCTACCTGCTGATTCCTAGATCTCACATCAATCTTTATGCTTGAGAGTCTCTTTCTTGTGTCAGTCACCAGTGATTCTCACTGTGTCTACCTATTGTCACTGTACTACTGATATTTCTCACATCAACTTGCTATCTGCATATTTGACTTCAATCTGTTCATTACTTGGGGGCATGACTCCCCACTCTGATCACCTCTTTATTTTACACTCGAGTCAGTAATCTTGTTAGTTCTAAAGGACAACTCTCTACTGGCGCAAACTGGTGTTTCTCAACACCCCAATCAAATAGTATTTTTCAACACTCTCTTTGGACACATCTATGTTTTTTAACACACATTGGATATCTCACAACGTAAACATCTCTCGATAGCAATCAAACACATTGCACTCACAAGAACAATGGTGTTTTTGAACACCCCAAGCATAGGCACATTGGTAAACTTTGAAACATGCTGAGTTATGATTGAATCTTTCTTTGTATGCTGTCTGTTCTCATGAATTTTATTGATATTTTATTTGTCTACTGCTTGTGGGTGTGGTTTCAATGATTTGACAGTGTCAAATAAATAGGGTGTATGTGATAAGAGCTTCTGCATTAAGGTGGAAAAGCCTCACATCCCTTAACCTTGTTTATTTGTATGCCAAGGGGAGGTTGGAACTATATCCTTGACTATTATTGCTTTGTTTGTTTACTTGTGTACTCTTACTATATCAAAACTAGAAACAATGTTCAGATCATCTTGGCTTTTGTGCCCTGGTGGTTATGTTTGTTTCCTATACTTTATCCAATGAAAGTTGTATACACATCCTCATGGTTGTAGTGGCACCAGTAAGGATTGTATCAACTCCGATGTTCCAAAATACTCGATGATGATAATCATGCGATGATTCCAACAACCAATTCCTAGGGTTGCATTTAGCTTAGGCTTGCATTTGCATTTTAAGCTTGCATCATGATAGTTTTGGTGCTCTCTTCATTGTATTCTCATTCTTTGAAAGGTCCTCATCTTTTGTCCTGGATTCCTCTTGACTGCACAAGAATCTGGTCCTCGCTCTTGATTTTTATTCATATTCTTTTGGTTAGTACTTGTCGTATATTGCAATATCCTGCATGAGATGATTAGTATCGTGTTGCATTTACATACATTCATTTACATTTACATATCCATAAGCATGTGCATCCATTATACGCATAAATCAAACCATACATAACATTTATCCATCTAACATCTATCATTCATAGCGTTTATCAATAAAACATGTGCATGAACATTTGCATATTCATCCATAACATACATTTCTAATCCATACATCTAATCATATAGGAAAAATCTCACAAGACATACAAATTTAAAGCAATATATGAACAAGCACAATGATGCCAAAGGTGAGCTCATATATATATGTCAATCGATCAAATGTACAAGGGTGCTACTTGAGCACAATATATTAAAATGGTGGTACAATATGTATATCAAGTGTCTCATCTAACCACCTGGCGGAGGTGGAGGAGGTGGCATGCCGTACTACTGAGGAGGTGCCTGTGGTGGTCCTTGTGGAGTGGCTTATGCCCAAGCATACTTTGAAAATGGCAGAACCTGGTCCGCTGCCTCTAGAACTGCAATTGTGTATGCGACATAGTAATAGGATGACTGGGTGGCCTCATATCTTGTTTTTATCTGAGATCTAGCTAGTGCCTCCTATAATCCCTGAATCTCTTGGTCTTGCTCAACCACTTGGGTCTCCTGGATGACCACCTATGTATGAAAATCATCCCGCTCCCTCTGTACCTGTCTCACCCTCTCTCGGATCCTCCGGAGAGCCTCTTGTAACTGGGATACTTGTCCGCCTACCTGTGGGTCAACTGTAATAGTATCAGCCATGACAGTGTCCTCCCCTTGCTCAGTGAATTTCTCCTAACTGCCACTGCTCCCTGAACCTACATCTAGCCCCATAGTTCTAGTGGGGATAGGAATCTACAAGGTCCTCAGCCATACTATCCTCTCCTACTACTGTAATAGTGGCTGCTACACCTGCTACTATAATGGCGGCTATTGTGCCTGCTGCTGTGGTGGTGGTTGTACCATCTGTTGTACATATGGGCCTAGGCCAATAGGATCTGTGTATCTAGGGAAGGGGTGTGCTAATATATGATCCCAATATGTAGGTTTCATCCCTGCATTCATCACCCCTACCATGTAATCCCACCTAGCTGGTGGTACGTGTGCATCTATCATGCTCTGACCTCTGTCTAACTGCCTTTGCCAGTCCTTCTTCATCTCATCGACGAATCGGGTGTAAGTACAGTACTGCTGTGAGATATCCTAAGGTCTCCCAAACTGTCACAATACTCATGTCAATAAGAAGCACTCAATAATGTTGATAGTGCGACCGATCAAAGGATGCGAGCAGAACATATATGGTAGCTCGTGCCGTGCATCATCCCACACCTTAGTGGCTATCCATGGCTGCCATATAACTGCTGCCATATCATCTATCTGGGCTCGCCACTGCTCCATCTTACCCAGTGCTGGCTGGGTCATAGGACTGGCATATCTGTAAATGTACGGCTCTAAGGGCTGCCGAGTATCATGGAAAATTGATCGACAGACAGGAAGGTGCTCCCAGGCCCAAATCTGAAGAACGATGACTCCTGCTGCCATAGTCCATGCACCCCAATATACTATCTCATGCATCTCGTGATACATCTGTGCGAGCATACACTCACCCCATCCGAATCTCACTGCTGGTGTAGCTAACATCCTCTACAGCATGATCCCCTAGCCGCACTCCAATCCGTGCTAACCTTGATCTAGAACCAGGTGACAACTCAAGAAAAGTGCCAAGACAACCACCAGTGGGTGATCTACCCCGTACCTGCTTGTCAAATCCTCCCAAGAGATGGATCGACCCATCAATAGATCATCCTGAAAGACCGCTCTTAGTGCCAGTCTGCCTAGCCTTGGCTGGGTGTCATACTCCACGTGAGCCCCGTGGAATGGTACTCTCAAGATCCTGTAGATGTCTTCAGGAGTGACTGTCATCTCCCCCTGTGGAAAATGGAATGTGTTCATCTTTGAATGGAAATGCTCGACCCGTGCACCCAATAGACTGTGATTTACTCAAATATCAGGTGCATCACAAAGATATGACAATCCTAGCCTGTCGAGATGGGCACCATCAGCATCCGACAGTCTCTGCAGTAGCTTAACCATGACAGGATGGTGTGACTAGAATGCGATATCAGGGAAGTCAACCTGCAAAGCAAGCGATGAAATTGGATCAGTACCTCAACATGATGATTTTTTAAAGCAATGTCAACAAATACAGTTATGGATCTATCCTGAACATAGTCCTAAGGCATTCTAAGTGGCTGACTCTGTGACATAATGAATGAAAACTTTCAAGACAGTAAGTGATTCCCATGTGAGGAAACTCTTTTCCCGTGCGAGCTTTCTGCCTCGCGCAAGACGAGATCTCTCTTCGTGCGAGATTCCACCGCATGCAATGAAATCTCACGCAGCATCGACACACACCTTGCGCGAGCTTGTGGAGGGGCCCCGTGTGAGGTAGCCCTAACCCATATGAGGAAACTGATTCCTTGCACGAAAGGAAACCTAGGCTGGCGCGAGGAAACTGTTCCCTCGCACGAGACTAAAAGTGATAGACTTAAAAGCTTTAAAAATGTGCTAAAATGATCTAAAAATTAATAAATTTTGAAATGCAGGATGGTTTTTTTTGACTACTTACAGGTGCGTCATACTTTGGTGGCCGGTTGTGTCGTTGGGAGTGCTCAAATCGGTGTGTATGCATAGGAATGCTATCAATATTAGCTAGGGCCCTCACCATCTCTAAAGTCAAATGTGAATAATGATTTGAAAATGACCCCTTCGAGCCTTATATAGCTTTTGACCTACTTTTCAAAAGTGCTTTGTTTTCCGCGAAAATTACACCCTTGGCTAAATGGACCGTTCTGAATCCATTTTTGTGATTGAAATTGAAATCTGACACTCCTAAGTAGCTCAAAATTGTGTTTTAAAATTTTTGGGACCGACGTGATCAGACGCTTGTGGTGTCAACTTTTTGACATCGCTTTCTTGTCAGAATCATCTCTTGTCATCATTTTCTTGGCTTCTGCAATCTTTTCATCAAAGTCAACTCTAGTCAATTCTAGCCAAACTTAGTCAACTATGGTCAAACCTAGTCAACAGGACCTCCCGATCACTCTAAATCAATTCTGCCTTCTCTTGATCTATCTATAATCTTCAATCTTATATCTATCTGTGATTTCTCACTCTCAATCTTCATTATGACGTGTCATCTTTTGATTTCGCTACTAAGGGGGCAGGATGATTACATCTTTGAATCTTTTCACATCATTCTTGAATCAATCTGATCTGAATCAAAGTCCCCATCACTAGGGGCATCTCACCAGTTGGGGCGTATTTAGTTTTCCGTACCTTATGGTCAAAATTGGATATTCCATGATCTTGAATCTCTAGGGGAATCTTAATGCCTCACATCTTGTCATATATCTTTCTAGGTATCTGAGAAATCTAACTCAGATCCTCAAGGATCAAGCTTCATTCTGGAGATGATTCTTGAAATCTCATTAGGTATTGGGGCAATTTAATGCTAATTCCTAAAAGTTATACTTCATTCTGAAGATGGCTTTCAAAAGCTCTTTAGACCGTTATCTAGGCAACTTAACCTGGATTTCAGAGGGCTAACCTTTGTATTGGGGAAATCTAACCTTGATTCGGGAGATAGCCCTAAATCTTTGTCAGCTATCAGTGGACATTGGGGCAATCTAACGCCGATTTCGATCTTCTCTCAAGTGGTATTTGGACTGTTGTCTTTGCAATCTAACTTAGAATTTGGAGAATCATGCTTCCTTCTGAAGGTGGTTCTGTTTCTCGATCTGATCGGTGTCTTGGAAGCCTAACCTATACTTCCAAAATATTCTTCTTCACATCAGACTATTCTTTGAATCAATGCACTTCTCGCACATCAATTCAAAGAGGGGCAAAATGTAACACCCCAAAATTGGCACCTTACAATTCTAATCAATTTTGGTGCATTTTCTCAAATTCTCCTTCCTAATTGACTTTAATTGACTTGGTCTCAAATGCAGAAAACATGAATTTGCATAAATCTCACATTATATTTAATTCCTAAATTATCAAGGTTTATTAGCTAAAAATCCCTATGATTAATTAATTTAATTCTAAAAGTCCTGAGTGCTTTTAAATTAAATTAATTCCACTCCCTTTAGCTAATACACATCAAAAGGAATTAAAAGAATTATTTGTTTATTTGAGTGAATTATCCTCAAAAGGAATTCCATAATTCCATATGAAAAGCCACTCATGTGGAAATAATTCATTTATTTAACTGAATAATTCCTTCAAAATTATCTCACCTTCCTCCATGGAGATGAAGAGTCAGTTGTTTCTTTTCAAGAAACTCTTCATCCTCTTTCCAAGATCTTCTATATTATGGACCTGATTTTCTTCATTTGAGAGGAGAAATTAGAGAGCATCTAAACTATAGTTAATTTTTGTCTAGATTTTCTCACTTTTCAAGCTTTATTGCATAATTAGCTTAGTGTCATTTAGATTAATAACATGTTGCATCTTAATGTAGTTTTGTTTACATACCTAATAGCTTAATTCTATCATCTTTTCAAGCTTTCTAGATTAGAGTATGCATTTCAATTCTTTAATTCTAATGGCATTTCTCATATAGAGTAATTTCAATTTCAGTTTTTATCATACATTAAAATCCTCCATTTTAGCAATGGTCATGGTTGTTGGCTCTCATTCTGAGAGTAAATTTGACACCCCAACTAAATAGGAGGCAACAGGTCGATTCAATCAAGTTTGTAAAATGGACAATTCATGTTCATCTTTGCAAATTCGATGATTTAGAAAGAACCATGTTGTGTTTGTGCCTGATTTAGAGGTCACTTTCAAGCACACATAATAGGTTGTTGTTGTTGCTGGATAGGTTGCTGTTGCTGGGTAGGTTTTTGTTGCTACTATTGTTGGATAGGTTGTTGTTTCTATTGTTGGATAGGTTGTTGTTGTTGGATAGGTTGGATGGGAATTTCGGGTATGATGAAGGGATTCATGGATGGTTGTGGTATGGGGGGACTTGGGTTGAACAACGTTTGAGGTAGAAATGCTGGCATTCATTGCGGTTGAGTTGCTAGTACAGTGGGAAAAGTGGACCCTTGTGGAAATAAGGTTTGGTTATAGGCATTGGTAGGTGGCATGCCTGTGGTGAAGAAAGGAAGAATAGGCATGGAGACTTGGGTGCTTTGATGTTGTGAACTGGTTGTTGCACTTTGAACAGGCTGAGTAGGGATGGGTGGAATGGTGGTTTGTTGTGTGCTAACTGGTGGTGGTGGAAATTGTGCCACAAATGTTGGGAATGTTTGTAAAAGTAGAGCGGCTATAAATTGAGGAGGTGCTTGCATAGCGATGGGGGGTATTTCCTGTGCTGCTGATGTTGGATCAAGAGGCAGGGCTCTTGAGGTAGATGAAGGTATCATGTGTATGATGGAAGGTGGGATGGAAGGTTGGACTACTTGTGCGATAAGAGTTCCCACCTGTAGGGCTCATTGGAGTGGATCAAAAAATTCATTTCTGGTTGGATGAGGATGTTCCCCTGGAAGTGCCATAGGTTGTGACAAGTGTGGGTATAATCCAAGGTGGGAGTTGAAGTCCTTGTTGCTGAATGTCCAAAAGTACTTGATTGTTGTTACATCCACTCACGGCGTTCACCATGTGGATGTGTCCTGGATGATTGATAAATGTTTCTATGGTACTTATGGTAGGTGTCTCATTAGTATCTACCCAGATGTGTTCAATTTGATCATTGGGCTGAGGTGCATAAGTAAACATGGCGTTAGTGTTGCCAGTTGTAGGATTAGATGAGCTAGTGGCAAGATTAGGATCCATGTTCTTCCTCTTCTTAGTGGCTCATGTGATAGGTGGCATGAAATGACTACCTTATGGGTATATGAGATGCAAGATGTAATGCAAGGATGCACTTAGGAAGCTAAGGATGGTGGTGCTAGGACTAAGATGCATCTAGGATGATGGATATGCTCCTACAGATTAAGGATAACTTGATGTATGCAAGGATTAAGGGTTGCTTTCCCTAATGTAAGATCAAGTGAATGTGATTGTCTACCTAAGACAAACTTGTATTCTTCGGCGGACGAGATTCTTTGTCAATGCAAACCAACCTTTTGATCAAGGTAATGAGGTTGCAAAGGCAAAGGGGATTATCCTAAACAATTCTTAGTTTAAGGACATTCAAGGATGGGGTTTGATTAAGATGTAGGTTTTTAGACACTCAAAAGGGGATGCAATACCAAGTGAGGGATGTGATTCTGGATGCTTTGTATGATGATTAGGATGATGCTAGGCTAATTAGGATTGATTTGATTGATGCAGGATTATGCTGGGATGAGTGTGTGACGTGTTTATAAAGATGAAAACCTAAGGGAGGTCCTAAAAATGCAAGCTAAGTGAGCTTAAGGAGAGGAGGAACTTTCATTTGTCATGGTAAACTGACTAGTCATATTGCTCAAATCCAACAAAAGCAGAGTTTATATGATATTTGCCCATGAAACGAGCACCCTTGTTATTGTAGATCACTTTGTCAAATTCTTCCCATTTATAAATCTCTTATTTGATGGAATCAATGATGTGTTAATACTTGGTAGCCTCTCAGGTTGTGTTTTTCTATTCTCTTTGTACGGGTGGTAATGGATTTTTTATCTTCTTATGCTTCTTGGAATCAGTCATGTCCTATAAATAGATCTAATCTTGGATGAATAGTTGGAGGTTTTAGGACATATCTCATAAAAGACCAAATTCTAAAAATTAGGGCTCAAGGTAATCTTTGCAAAGGAACATTGTCTTGATAATTTGGAAAAAGTTTGATCTCGTTTTGATTTTTAATAAATTTGTTCCATGGCAAGAACCAATTTCAGCATAGTCAAACCAGAAAAGAATAAGCATGTGCCTAAAAAAAATCCAACAAGGGACAAAGCAACCTTGAAGGATACAAGCACATGACAAATTTGAATGTTGGGTAGTCCGTTCATGTTTTGGATTTTGCAAATGTTGTTCAAACACTTCAAGCACACATCTACCTAAGGAATTGGCTTTAATGAAATATTATAGACCCATTGCTTGGTAGTCCGTCAGCTCACACAACAGTGTCACCCCCAAAAGGGCGCCCATGTTTTTGCCTTTTTCTAGGTATTGTTTCCATGCTACAAAGATCTCTTTCACAACACAATACCTTGGGACACATATGATGGGGATCTTAGGGGGAGATTCTTCCCTCCCCTCACACTACAATAAGTCACCGTTCGGAGGTGAATCAGGTAGCTTCTATGCCTAAATTTTTTAGTAAGTGTCTCCGTTCGATTGTATCTTTTATGTCCACGCAAGCACGATTCAGGCGTATAGCTTCATTGAGCATCTTGACAAAAGTGGTCACGTAAATGTGATTGAGACTAAGAGGCCACACTTAAGTTAGACGAGAGCTAAGTATAAGCTCAAATGCCAATTGACTCTTGAGGCTTTAACCCCAAAGAGTAAATTTGATTAATGTGAGTTGGAGTGGTGTCGCTTACACCTCGTTCTCACATGGGTCGTTCCTGAGAGATTTTTCCCTCAACTGGCAGGCCCACCTAAAGGATTAACTTGAAAAGAAAATTGGATTGGTGAAAAAAGGAGTCTAGATTTCTGATTTTCCCACAAGGGGAAAAGAGCATACTCTCCTATCTAGTATCATTTTCTCTCCAACATGCAAGACAAAGTTTTTTCTTTCCCAAAAGATTCAATTGTTTAACACAAAGCAAGTGTGTCTAGGTTTTTTCTCTTCCCAAAAGGGAAGAGAGCATAATCCCCTAACACTTGCTTCGGATTAGACAAAGAAATCTAGCTAATTAGTCTATGTGTCTAAAAAAGATTATCACAAACATGTTTGTTTGGTAGATTTAAATCAAGGCAACCTGCAAGACAAGTGTGAGTAATCTTATGAAGTTGTGTCTTTGGAAAGCGGTGTTTCAAGACAATTGGTTAGTATTTTGAGCCTTTCCAATTCTTTGAAAATAAATAAAGGTGATCTGCACAAAGAATTCACTTTAAAAAAAATATTTCATTAACATAAGATATGAACTTTTGAAATTGAAAATGAAAGAGTAACTTTGAACATGTGCACCAAATTTTGGAATTGGAATCTGAATTAATAGGTTACAAATCTGAAAATTTCTCTGAGTCAGCTTTCCAACAATTTTTGAACCGTCAAAAATGGAGTTCGTATGCAAAAGTTATGGATGTTTTTGTGACACTGTCTCTATTTGCAAGCAGAGCCGCCTGTCTGTCGGAGTTGCCTCTGTAGAAGCGGAGATGCCTATCTGTGAATCTGAACATATTTTTGAGAAGAATGAAGATATTTTGATAAGGTTTAGACACATGGGTCCCACCAAGAATTCCAGAATGTGTACGAGGAAATCTTCAACATGTTGGGAGCAAGCTCAAACATAACAAATTAATGGGTTATCACACATGATTCATGAAATGAGCAAAGAAACCAACAAAGACCACATCACAACATCAGATAAAACTAAAACAAGTAGATTACACAATATTCTAATTATTTTATTTGTTCTTTTAGATTAAATGTGCATGTGCTCTCTCAAACAAAAATGGATCAAAAGCCCCAATGCAATGCAAGATTGAATAAGCAAGAAGAGAGATTCAAGAGATAGTATGAAGAACTAGTCTCAAATCTTCTTCAAAATGTTATTCTAAACTATGAAATTTATATGCAAGACAATTTAAATAAACTATGATTGATTTATAACCAAAAGAACCTAGCATGTAATTTCTATGTGATTTAAACATAAAAGCATGAGCATAAAAACAAGAAATGAAATTCTAAAACAAATCTAGCATGATAACAATGCAAATTGAGAGATGAAAAATGAAGAGGAGAAGGCCTCTATTTATAGAATTTTGGAGGAGAAGAAGAGGGCTTGGATGATGTGGCATCCACATAAGAGCCACATAAGGGACACAAAGGCTTGAGGGGATGGCCAATTTTGAGTCAAATACAACATTTAATATTTAGTGGGTCAAGAATTCCAAGTGGGGGACAAAGGAGTAAATAGCCTTTAAGAGGAATGGGTGGCCATGTTGGACACATGGGCTTGGAAGGGATGGCTATTTTGGAGTCAAACATAGCATTAAATTTTTGAGTGGCTCAATATTTTCAAGTGGGGAGGCAAACTTTTAAGAGGAATTTAAGAGGAATGGGTGACCTTTTTGGAGAGAATTTCCCCATGTGGGTTAGCATTCCATTAGCCTTAAAAAGGTTAGGAATCACCATTTAAGTATAATTAAAGGGAAGTTAGGTAGGGAAACACGTTTAGAGGATGAAGTGATGGGAGTAGAGTAGGAATAGGGTAGGCTTAGGGTAGGTATCTAGGTTGGATTAATAGGTTCCTATCTGGGGTTTAGATTATAATTCAAATTAGATTTGAATAAATCATAGTTTAGAAGAATTAGGAATATGGAGGAATTTTCAATAAATATAAATTTATTAAAAAGGGGATTTTTGTGAGACAAATGTATTTAAA
>MU226986.1:7137602-7153051 GCA_018584345.1 Thuja plicata
TTTTTGTGAGACAAATGTATTTAAATAAAATACATTAGAATAGTATTTAGATTATTAATAAATACTAGCAATGAAACTATTTAATTGATTGAATTAAATAGTTAGAGGAATAAGAGGGAATTTAATAATAATAATAATATTAATATTTTTGGATGTCTACACTAGTAATTGAAATGATGTACGATAAGTAAATGCATCACATAGTGCAACCACCAGATCACATCACATGGATAATCATGGAATAAAAACATCACGAAATAAATATAATGCTCCTCGATCTAGATAACATCTAAATAGGTTACAATCATAATATTGTAGCCACTAACACATACATTGGTGGAATCATCACTCACATCATAAGCCATATAATCAATAATACCTCAAAATCCCAAATAAGCTAAATAGCAACATAACCACAAAAATAATCTCAAAACTAACACAAGAATAAAATTTACTAGGTGCACCTCATAATGCCAACATAAATTCATAACATGGTGATAATCACCAAATCACTTAAATGAATCAGGCTAAGATCAAATCACCAAGAACACATTTAGTCCTCAAAACTTGTAATGAAAGCTTTAGAAGGTCTAGCATCATGATTCAGGTATACTACCAACCACAACACAATGGTTATTAGAACCAAGAATAAGGCATAAACAACTGGTCGATGCAATGACATAATTCTTATCATCCCAAAGGTATCAACCTCTTACGGGTCCAATCAAACCACACAAGGTAAAAGGAAAAAATCACATACTACTGAAGCTACATCCATCAAGATGTCATGTAGAAATAAAATGGGAGAGGCACTACATCATCCTCCCAAAGACTAGGCTTACTCCTGGAAGCCTACAAGCCAATCCATAAGAGCACACCAAGTGCGAGATATGAAATCAAACCAAAAACAATATAGCCATATGACTCATTCACAATCTTCACCAAACCACACCAATTCCTTACCAGCCAACCACACAACTGTTAAAAGGACCTATACAAACTAAAAGAACATCAATAACTCTCAAATTCCTTTAACAAGGAACTCTATACTTACTAGGAAAGAAAAATCTACCCATGATCTCTGCCAAATGAGGTATAACACATGCCACTCTACCTCATCATGAAGCATCTAATCACAAAAATAGTATTGTCTAGGGTATCCTATAAGACCAAGGCACCAAGACTCTCAAGTAAACAACTCAAGAAAAAGGGTAAGCTCATCCCAAAATATATAAAAGCACCACCATTCTCACTTGGAGCATACTTTAATCCAACCAAAGTCTCGCTAAATCAACCAAGAATTAGGAAGGGTGAGGATTATCTACCCAAATTGCACTTCTCTAAGGAATAATACATCTAAATCAAGGTTCCAAGAGGTACAAACAAAAAATGATTTCCTCTTACATCCAAGAGCACTAATTCTATGGAGACTTGATAGTGTACTCCTTCCACATGAAGGGATACTCAAAAGACAAATAAACACTAAGCATAGGAGCAATATGATTTCTCTGATGTTGAGAGCTCAACTATAACTGGAAACCAAGGTCACTTAACCCCAAATAGACCACAATATCACCTTCAAAAAGGTGAAAATAAATCCTAATGGTGAACATAATCCTACACTCAAATCAATAACCAAGCTCAGGATGGTAAAATGCGTCCATAGATATCATATACTTCTAGCCTAAAGCTAGGAATATCACACCACCAACAATCCTCTAGCAACCCGATGTCCAACATTGAGTCTCACCAAGAAGGGATAACATAACCAATATAATACCATATCATATAGAGATAAGGCTGAGTGAGTGTCAAAGCATAAGAAAGGAAAACTCTCATCTTCCCCACACTACACCATCCAAATAGGAAGGTTAGGAAACCCACAACCACAGTGGCCCCAAAGAACACTCAATGAAAATAAACAACCCAAAATAGTGGTTCCCAAAGAATCTCCACTCCCAGACTAAAAATATCAAAAGTAGGACATGATCATCAAGACCCACAACAAGGGTTAAATCTAACAGGTGGACTAAGTTACACCCAACCCTCCCAAAATGAACAATTCCAAGAAAGGAAATACTCAAGCCCTCAAAACCACATCATGGGAGAAAACTAGAATCTTAGTAAGCATGCACGCTAGAAAATAATGAAATAATTCAGGCCCAACCAAGATCACACAAGATAGGCATTTACATTAATATAAATATAATTTATATCATGATTCTAACTTATGCTCAAAATAAGGTTTTCCAAAAATAACCATTCATTCTTTAACATTTTTTATAAAGTTCATGCAACTATATTCTCATCTAACGTGGTACACATCTACCAATAATTGAACAATTTATCCATTAAAATTCTACGAAAGAGGATTTACAAATCCATGAATCTTTAAATCAAATAATGATAACATGCATTACTTTGCATATACATAAAAAGAAAACTTTCACAATTTCAATGAGAAACCATTCTAATAAACCTTATTACAATAAATTTAACAAACACAAATGTAGTTAATTCTCTATGATGTTCTCCCTCACACATAATATCAGAGGTTCATATTAAACATTATAGAATCACACAATCACAAAACAAGGCCAACAATACCAAACATTCAGAGTAGTCACCAAGAAACTAAAAGAAAATATGAAATGGGGGAATAATCAATTCCAATAGTAAATCCCAAAAATGTTCATAATTCAACAATAAATCAAATGTGACGAATGTCACAAATAGATAGACTAAAAAATTTGGTGACTAGCCCAAGTAGAAGGAAATCCAAAAATTTAATGCTATCCCACATAACATGTACTGGAGCAATCCAAAAGGAAAACAAAATTAATCACCAATCATGAAATACATTCACAAAACATTGTGACCAATATTATTTACATCAGAGGGAGTAACTACTACATGGTACCAAGGAACACAACATCTCAACATCATTAGAAAATATACCCACACACACCAAACAAGGAACCAATAATGATCTCAATCTTATGCATTGCGATAATTCTAATAAATGAAACAATATTCTTTCTCAATTCAAATTTATTTACCTTTTTCCATGAAATGTGGTAATTCCACTATGTAGGGTTTCAATCGGAAGAGGGTCTAAGAACAACCTCAAAACATATACTGAGTGCACATTTCTTTTACCAAAACATACATGAAAGACGGTAATTACAACCACAAGATGTAACACACACAAGGTTGAAATATGAGACTTTGATCTTCCCAAAAGGGTGTTCAACTTACTCACACAAGAGGGATTACACGTTGATGGGTCAAGGAATGATTGACCAAAAACCATGAAGGTTCTTCCCACATCTGGGATATGCATAATACACCTCATGAGTCACCAATACTGGCAGTAATAATACAACATAATCCACCTCACAAGGTTATGGTAATAGTCTCAACATCACACAAGTGACAATTAATCTCTATGGCCACTATGGCATCATTGCACTCAATGGAAGGTAGATGCAAGGTTACAAAGAGAAAAATGTTAAATATACATGATCCCAATGAATGAAACTTTTCTAAAATATGCTTCACAACCACAACACACAATTTTCTCAAAAGATTAGGAAACCATGTAATTTGGAGACATAAGTCATTAACCCAAATGATCCATTACAACTGATAACTTAACTTCTCATTACCAATGAATGTCTCTTTTCATAATTACCATGGTGCACGACTATCACTCTACAAGAAAAATGCAGTTAAATGCAAGAAATAATATGCCAAAACATATAACACTTACATCATTTCATTTAATTTCACATAAATGAAATAATTACAAAATGCAGTGCACCACACACCATTGAGAGTTAATCATTAGGAACTCAAGGTCTTGCATGGACACTAATCAGTAAGTTTGACCAAGGAGGGTCACACCAGCAAGCGAGCCACTCAAGGGGTACTAAGAATTCAAAGAAACCTAGAATCAACATACACATATCAACTATCATGTTATAAAAAATGAAAGCACAACCATAATTGCCAAGACATCTACACATTCTGACCACACAAGGGTCACCAAACATTCCAAAATAAACCAAGAGAAACGTACCAAAAAATGGTCTAAAAGTTCTCTAAAGAGGTTCTCACACAAGGGTATCATCCATCCGTAAAATCAGAAAGATCTAAGAGTTACTTTTCTTCCACCACATACTACTTGGGTCAATCTATTAGAACACTCAAGAATGCCACACTTAGGCACCCGAGAAATAACCTACCACTAGCTCATGACACTACATATTTCCACTCACATACCAACAAAATTAACTATGTGGGAAACATATACCAAGAGATCCTAGTGTATGAAAATGGGCTCTAATACTGGATGTAATGCCCCACAAAGGAACCCTTGGAACATAAGGTCAATTATGAAGTTAATTTTTTTTAAATGTTAAGATATAAACATCAACTTACAAGTGTAATACTAAACATAAGAATAAGAAAATATATGAAACAACGATCCTAAAAATGATCGCTCACAAGAGGAAGACTAGAAAAAACAATCGAAGGTTCTAAGACAATCCACATTACAAGCATGAAAGGAAAAGACATGTTCAATCCACCATGAGAGAGTGCAGAATTCATCCACAGAACTCACAAGTCATGACCGAACCATCCTCAATGACCCCTAATCGAGAATACTAATCCATCCTCATTACAACTTAATTACAAGATGAAAATTAATCTCAAAACATAAAAAGTGATTACCAATATATTACAATGAATCAAAATTCTGACTGTGAATATATGAAAGGGATCTCGAAGAAAAGGGGTATCCAAATATGAAATTACATTTTTGACACACCCTCGAGAAGCGCCAACTATTTTAAATGTGCTAAAAATAATGAATGTGCGCTAAAGCAAAAGGTGTATTTTTTGTTTTGGTGAGAATATGCACTAATCTATGCATTGTATGCGCTATAACATAAGGCATCTATGCTAATCTACACTACATATGTGCTAATCAAGGGATCATATGCACTAAGTTGCCCACAAAATTGCACAAATAGATTTAAAGGCTAAAATACTAGGTCATTCTCAGTTCAAATATTGGGTAGGCTTTCTGACACCAACGTAAGGTTTAATAAAAACATTTCTCCACATCAGGGAGTATTGGATTCACAAATATCAAGGAAATACTAACTCAAGAGATCAAAATCATAAAATAAAAAGGAAACAACTCATATCATAATCAACAAGAACATATAATTACATACCACCATGAACTAAGTGTAATTATAGTATGGAGCACTCAATGCTTGAAGTCTCTGTACATGGAGGAAGGTCATCGTCTATACACCGATCCCCAACAGTGTTAAAGTGAAATATTTACCTACCATGTGGAACCCTAAGGACCACCCCACTATTCTCATGAAGATAGTAACCCAACCACAGACATAAGGTACACACACACCAAGAAGGTGAACACTCACGCCAAGCAAGTGCAAAAATCATAAGACAATACACGTCTGAATACAATTGTAATGTAAGTAGGTAAAGGTCACTACTAAAACTTAAAAAGGTTGGAATGCAAGGAATCAAGGTGGAGTGTCATTACTTGGCTCACAATAGCCCAAGTAGCATTGAGTCTTGGATCAACATTCATAGATGGCAAGGCTTGAAATGTATCTTCAATCAACACCCTTAGTTGGCTAGATACAATGTCTTTTATCTATATCCTCAGACAGCTAGGCGCTAACTTACCTTCTATCAACACTATTGGGTGGCCAAGTAGTCAATTACTCTTATTAATACGTTTTAACCCCAAATTAGTTATTATGTTATCACTAATTAAAGAGTCCTTCACTTGGAATGTACCATCCACTTACGGGATGGGGTCCACATAAGAAACCACTCCACACCTCTACTTAAGAAATAGACTCATCTCATTCTTACAATAAGGAACAATGCAAAATATAGATACACATAATTCAAGAAGGGACTCTTAAGTCACCAAAACAATAAAGGACTCTCAAAGTCATAAAGAACCACAAGAAGCATAGTAATCTCGATTGGTCTAAACCAAGAGCGTGAGTCACTTAGACCTTGGCATAGGAGAATATCTCAATTATAAGCCTATATGTGGTCTCAAATCCATACATCCACATGTCACATGTGATCTCAACCTCAAGCATGGAGCATGCCAACACGGGGGAAAAATAAACAACAATAAAAACAATAACTGGAGGATAACTCAACTCCCATAATACTCAAGGTAAGAAATTGAGTAAATGCAAAACCAAGCCAAATAATAGGTTTCTTGATTGGCCACTTTTCCAAGAGCACATATTCCCATAGAATCTATCAATCATCTGGTTAGAACACGAGGAAGGCTCAAAACACCCGAAAGCAATAAAATAACCAAATTTTGGAAAAATCTAGCAAAGTACAAAATCAACATTTTTAACATGAAGTAGGTGAGTTCAGATTGTGATAGTAATTACAGAAAATGTACTCAATCCTTTCTAGCTCCATGATCCTATCACAAACATGGATTACTACAACATCCCATAATTCAATTATGCCAAACATGGCAATAGGAAAAACTGGATGACATGGAAAATTATGCGCCCACAAAAATGCCAAAAAATAAAACTTCAAATGAAGCAAAAAGAAGAAAACCCATTTTCCTCTAGGCACCTAGAAATACACTTTTCCAATAAAATTCTAGTTCTGGCCATACACAAAAAAATAGGCAGGTTAATGGTACAAAAACCAAAATGCAAACCCTAGTTTCTCGTAGAGAGCCAAGTGGGTAACTAAAAGCTACAAGATTTTGGGGAAGTACTAACTTTGAAACCATGAAGAATTTACAAACAATAAAAAACTCAAACAACTAAGAAATGAATAAAATAACAAAGGCCCTACCTCACAGTCGAAGGAGAAACCTGAAAAGATGAGGAATAAAATAAATCCCTCACAAAATCTTGAAGTGGCTCCGTACAAATATGAGTATTCACAGTACGATTCCAATGAGCCACTACCCACCAAAATTTGACAACCTAGTCAATATTAATAGAAGTCTAAATTTTTTCCAAAAAAAATTATAGTAAATTCTTAATTCTTCACAAAACTCAAAAGTGCAAAAGTGAGTTAAAATAACTCTTTTTCTAATTAAATAACACTTTTCCCGAAAAGCCCAAAAGGGAAAATGAAAACAAATCACTTAAATAAATACCAAAAAATAATGACTTTCCCAAATTAAATCAAATTTATTCCGATTAAATAAATTTTAATTACAACAAATTAGCCGACAATTAAATTAAATCCCCAAATAATTAAATTAGTGATTAAATAAAAATTATAACTCAATCACAACTGCGAAAACACTAAATGCACAAACACATAATTGGTCTATCAAAAATGCATATGCAATCTGGATTATCCAACACGTATCAGACAAAGAATGCCAATAATAGATACATCACCCATACAGGGATGATATTGGCTCAATAATGAATGACTGGTGAAACTATCTCTTATGCCACGGTTGGGATAAGACACTCAAATCCTTAAAACCAGGTAGAATGATGTCTGGAACCTATTCACTGAAACATGCAAACATGAAGTGCAACTACTCATAGAATAAATATTCAAAGCACATGTATAAGCATGACATCAAACAACGAAGGATAACGAGAAATTGTGTGGTCCTCGCAAATGAGTAACTGTACGAATTTGTCTCTCTTTGAACAAATACATTAGGTACAATCTATAAGTGCAGTGATATCAACATAGCAGTGAACAATATTTCATTTAATAAAGAATTTAATTTAAATACTAAGCATTAAAATAACCATTAATGACAACATGAGCATATATCAGAGAAAACATCAATGAAATATCCATCAACATTTATGACATAATAAAACCAGGAAATCAATGATAATCATCATAACATATTAATCAAATATACTCAAATGAAAAATACACCATTTATTATTATAAAGCATCATCATGTAGATATGATCAAAATAGTAATGACATCATCATCTAACATCTAAATCAGCAATGATAGTAGTAATCAAAATGACGTATAGTAATCAAATGCATCACACAGTTCAACCACCAAATCACATCACATGGATAATCATGGAATAACAAAATCATGATACACATATAATGATCCACGATCTAGATAATATCTAAATAAGGTACAATCATATTCCAGTATCCACTCACACATACATCAGTGGAACCATCACTCACATCAAAATCCATATAATCCGTAATGTCTCAAAAGACCAAATAAACTAGATACCAACATAACCACAACAATAATCTTGGAATGAACACAAGAATAAACTATACTGGGTGCATCTCATAATGCCTACATAAAATCAGAACATGGGAATAATCAATGAATCTCATAAAAGAATCAGGTTCATATCAAATCACCAAGAACACAATGAGTACTCAAAACTCATAATGAAAGCCTCATAAGATCTAGCATCACGAGTCAGGTATGCTACCAACTACAACACAACGAATCTCAGAACCAAGCATAAGGAATAAACAAATTTTGAATGTTGGTCCACTGAGAGGGGGGGGTGGTGAATCAAACAAATCAAAACTTAAACATTTAAATTGAACTCACTGATTCACTCGGTAATACTGAATACAGTAAACAACCAATTCACCAAATAACTCAATAACTTAAACAATAATACATCTCTTATATGTAAATCAATCATTCAAACTTAGCAACAATAGATTAACTTGGATAACTCTATATTTAACTTAGTTGACACCATATTTAACAAGAAAACCCAATTTGGGAAAAACCAATGTGGAAATTGTGACCCACAATAAAAATGTACCCTTCTGAATTGCACTCGGTCAAGAACTTATCTTGTTAAAGATTACAAACACATTTTCTAAATGTGACCCTGTTAGGGGATTTACCTCAAATCTATTAAGATCTTCACTCTGTTAAAAGTGGCCTTGTTAGAGGTATTTAAACACTCTTTTGGAATGTCACCTAAGTCTAGGTTTTACAAATAGGACTGTTAAAACCACTCAGTTAAGATATTTCTCTGTTACAAATACTAATAAGAAACAATAAAATTGATCTGTAAATATAGAAACTACCTTTTCTTGTGTCAGATCCTTTATGCTCTATTGATGACTAGAATCTCATACTCCATTGATCTCTTTCTCAAACTGTAGATTTTTCAATATCTATTTCTCTATTCTTCTCGGTAAATGTTGTTCTTCATCTTCTTCTTCAAGTCTCTGTTCAATTTTCCAGCAACTTACTCTCTGATTATTTCTCATTCTTTATATAGACATAATTTTGCCTCTTAATCTCCTTAATTAGATTTTCCATCATTTTTTCTTAGTCATTCAATCATCTTCTTCATAATTCACAACTCGCTAAACCATTTCACTTTTACCTCGGAACTTGTACTTTTCTTGGAACTCTCATAATTTGATTAACCGCTTGATCTTTGCCTTAGATATTCTCATTGAATTTTCATGTTTGTAGATCTTCTAAAAAACTTCATTTGTTTCATATCATCATCCAGCTCATTATTGCTTCGCTTAAATTTAATCTTATCATCATTTACAATCAATATCCTGTATCGGTAAAACTTGCTTTGCAACTCAGTAACTAACTTCATTCACTGCTCGGTGTCTAACTCATCTTTGGTGCCCGGTGCTTGACTTTCAATCAGTGTCGGTAATTGTAACTGACTCACATAATATTCTACCGACTGACTCTGTCTAGCTCGGTAAAGTAACTCTTTCAGTCATAACTTTAACTCTTTGCAATTTCTGACTTGATCAATCAATTGTACCGATTTGATAACATCAAATATATAGTAGAAAACAACTATATCATCATTAATTCATCATTTTATGATCTTTATTTGTAACCCATTTAACTACTCCTCTTAAGATATGGTAACATAATAAAAATCAAGTAATCAATTGCTTAACATCAATGACAAAACAACAATTGATCTAACCATTTCTACAATCATGATACTTGATATCACTCGGTCTTCATCATCTCCATCAGATCTTCATCAGTTGGTTAACAATCTCCCTCTTTGGCATTGATGGAAACCACTATAACAATGTTATAGAAATTGATGATGACAATACTCAAATACATAATTATATTCCCTCTAAGTTGATATTTCTATTTCCACTTTTATCTCTGACCTGAATCTCCCTCTTGGATAAATCTTATGTTTTCTGTATCAGACATTCTGATTCTCCTTCATGGGTAAATAGTAGCAATTCACTCTCTCTTAATTCATCAATATCTCCCTTAAGGTTAAATGTCATCAGTTAATTCTCTCCCTCTTTGACAACAATGCCAAAAATTCATACTCTTGAAAACTTGTTCCAGTAGTGGATTATACCTTACATGTACTCATAAATCATTACATACAAAAATATTTTCACAACTTCATGAATCACCTAAAGTGTGTCATACTAACATCAATTTAGAAATAGATATTCTAATGAAATATATAATTAATGCATCATGCCTCATTCTCTTTAGTGAACATTGGATAGGGGAAGAACCCCTAATTTACCTCTCAAATACTCAAAAGCATCTTTAGCTAGTGGCTTTGTAAAGATATCAGCCAATTGTTCCTTTGAATTCATATATTCTAATCTCACATTCTTCTCTTAAACTTTTTGTCTCAAGTAGTGATACTTGATATAAATGTGGTTGGTCTTTGAATGCATAACCGGGTTCTTTGATATATTAATAACACTTGTATTATCACAAAAAATAGTAACCTGATCTGTGATCTCTTCTTGCATACCTTCAAGTAATTGTTTAATCCATACTATATTTGCACAATCCATAGCAGCAACAACAGAATCAACCTCGGTAGTAGACTGTAAAATGCAACTTTGTTTCTTGCTCATCCATGTAACCAATCTTTAACCTAGAAAGAATGCACCTCCACTAGTACTTTTCCTGTCATCAACATTTCAAGCCCAATCTGCACCAGTGTAGACTTGCAAATCAAAAGTGCCTCCTTTTTGTACAATAAACCAAATTCTTCTATGCCTTTCAGATATCTCAAAATTATTTTTACTGCAGAAATATGTGTTTCCTTTAGATTAGAACAAAATCTTGCAACAATCCCAAAAGCATGTGCTATATTAGGTCTTATGTGAACAACATACTGCAATTTACCAATTATAAATTGGTAAAGAGTATTATCCACCTCGTGTGTTTCATCCTCTTTAGATAATTTACATCCAGTAACAATAGGTGTTCTAACAGGCTTGTAATCTTCTATACCAAAAGTTTTAAGGATCTCTTTGATATAATTGGCTTGTGTAATGTAGATCCCTCTAGTAACTTGTTGTATCTGTAGAGCTAGAAAGAAATTAATCTCTCCAATCATTGATATTTGAATATATTTTCTCATTTCATTAGAAAATCCTTTACATAAAGTGTCATTGCCTCCAAAAATAATATCATCAACAAAAATTTCAGCAATCAAAACTTTATTATCACTATCACATTTCAAGTAAACATTACTATTATCACTTGTTCTCTGAAATCCTATTTTGATTAGATAAGAGTGAAATCTCTCATACCATGCTCGTGGTACTTGTTTTAGACCATATAAATCTTTATGTAACTTACACACTTTGTTCTTGTTTGTGTTCTCAATGAATCCTCCAGGTTTCTCACAGTATACTTCTTCTTCTGAAAGTATCCCATTAAGAAATGCAAACTTAACATCCATCGGATATACCTTGAATCCTTTGTAAGATGCATAAGCTAGAAGTATTCTAACTCCTTCCAATATAGAAATAGGTACAAAAGTCTCTCCATAGTCAATACCTTCTTCTTGTGCATAACCTTTGCAAACCAATCTAGCTTTATTTATTATAACTTCTCCATGCTCATTCAATTTCTTTCTAAAATTCCATTTAGTACCAATAACATTTTTTGGTAGTTCTTTACTTTCCTTTTTTTGGGTCTTGGGAGTTTGTTGGGGTCCTGCTTTGTTCATAGCAGGCTTTCTATGTTTGTAATGGGCTTATGATGCTGATCTCTAGTAGTCTTTTGTAAAAGGTTTCGGGGTCCTTTCAAAACCTATTTTTACCTTAATCAAAAATGCGAGGGAGAGTATACATACTAAAGGAGAGATTGTTGTCAAAAGAAAAAGAGATGATAAAGGAGAGGAATAGTCAAGGGAGAGCACATATCAAGAACAAAGACAAAAGCTGATACATCTATCTAATAAAGGGATTGAAGATTGAAGAAAGCACTCTACAAGAAACAAATCTAAGCTATATGAGCTTACCGAGAGCCAAAAAATTGTATAAGTTATAGAACAATAAATTTGGTAGTTTGATGAACTACAACTTGATATATTTCATATTGTTTTAGAAATATTTTAGTGTGATAATATAGTGTGTTGCCATAAATGCCAAAGGGAGAGATTGATGAACCATAACTGATTGAATGTTTGAAGATGTTAAGTTGATCACCGAAATGCAAAAAGATAATGCAAGACATTAAATCAGTTAATGAATCATATTTTCATTGATGTCATTTTGATATAATATAATTGGTTATATACAAGTGTCAAAGACTTCAGAGAACTAGAAAGATAAAGGTTATTCTTTCAGTAATGCATAAAAGATCAGTATTCACAAAGTGACAACAAACACCGATGGGTAGTGCAACCTGACGAATAGAGAATCCCAAGAGGAAAGTCACAGTGATGCTCAAGCAAGAAAATTGACAAGCATTAACGATGAGTAGAATCAAAAGCATTACCGATGAGCAGAACTTCACAGTGAAGGCTGATGGAAAGACAACCCTGACAGACAGACAACCCCGACGGAGATGGCCGAGAAGAACTGAAGTGTTGACCGAAGCTAACAAGAGCTAAAACACTGAAAGTAACTAAAGTTTAGAAATGAAAAAAGACTTAGCTGGCAAGAGCTAAAGAAGGAGTTAAATAGTTTTTAATATTGTTTTCATCGACAATTTTGAAGCCAAAGATAAGAGAGAGTTTTAAAGCAATTTTATTACAGTTGCCAAAAAGATATCCATGAGATAAAACAAGAGTAAAAGTTTTAAATCAAGATTGGCTAGAATTGTGGATCACACCAAGAACAATAAAGTTAAGAACTTAGAAATGGTGATATCATGTCTATAAAGAGACAATCTAATTCATTATGAATTAGGGGAGTGAATAGAGAAGAGGATGCTAAAGAGAAACTGATGAAGAATAAATTCATACAGTCCTGATCAATCAAGCTGAAGAACATAGCTATATTTCTGCGGACACTGAGCAATAGAGAAGCATAGCATCACTGAGCAGAAAGAAGTGGAGAAAAGGTATTGAAAATATACAATCATCAGAAAGGTATTATGATCTTACAATAGATCTGAAAATATGCAAGTCTATAGCTGTATATGTGAAGAGATCATTTACTATTTCAATTTAACCATTGGATCATAAAGTCTCTTAACCGAGCAGGACTTAACAATCCTTTCTATATTGAGATACATCCCAAGGAGTATCAAAAAGTTTTATCACAAAGATATCATGAGATTCTAGATACCAATTGACAAACTACACTGGGTTTGGTCATAAAAGTTAGCATAGAGATGTCAGATATTAAGTGACAAACCATTATATTTAAATCCTCTATCAAGGTCACACCTAACAGTGTGTTTGTAAAATTTAACAGGGTTGGCTCTTCACCGAGCTCACTTTAGATGAATAAAAATTTTGGGTTACCAGTCCCAAGTGGTTTTTCCATTAACAGGGTTTACACGTTAAAAATCCATGTGTCAATGTGTTTATGAGTCATTACTTTAGTGTTTTGCATTACACATAAATAAAACTAGATTGATTGGTATACACTAAGTCATTTACTGTATTTGGGTAAATGAAAGACTGCTAATTGGTAAACAGTAAGAATAAGGTTTAACAGTGAACTCCAATCACTAGTTATTTGTTAAGATTGTTTGAAGGCATTCATCTTGTAGGACCGAAGAGAACTAGAGGCTTAATATTGTGGTACTAAGTTTTTGGGTTGATTTATTGGAATAAGTTTAAGGCCACTAATTCACCCCCAATTATTCTAACAATTGGTATCAGAGCTTGTGTGCTTAGAAAGGGAGTGTAACAACTCAAGAAAAAGATCACAAGATGAATAGACGGGATGTGCCCAAGTTAAATAAAGACAACTTTGCATCATGGTAAAGCAGAATAAGACTCCACCTATCAGGTATTTGTAATGATGTCACTCAACACCTTGATACAGAATATGTGTTTCCAATAGGACCTCACACACTTGAGCAATTGAGAGAAAAACATGAGCATAATTGCATGATGATAGAACATGCTTCCACATTCTCTGATGGTTGAGTTTGAAGATGTCAAAAAATGCACCTCTGCAAAGAAAATGTGGGATAAATTAAAGCTGGTACATGGAGGAGATGCTAATGTACTAAGACCCAAGGCAGAAATCCTAAGAGCAAGGTTTGACGACCTAAGGATGAAAGAAGGAGAAAATATCACTTAGTATAGCTACAGAATCAAAAAGGTAGTCAATGCTATCGAAGGAGTTGGAGGTGTACTTTAAGAAGAGACAGTGGTAAGTAAAATCCTAAGAACCTTACTACCTACATATGCTATTAGAGTATCTTCTATACAATAAATGAGAGCAGTTGCAAACAATAATGTTACTCTAGATAGTCTGATTTAATTTGAAATCAATAACTTTGATAATAGTGTCTTACCATCTATAGATTCTTCATTAAAATCTTCTTTGAAATAAGTAAGTCAAGTCATAAACACACTATAAGGAATGATAGTCAAAGTGATAGTGATGACCAAGGACTTGTTGAGATTGAAGCACTAATTGAAAGAAGATTGCAGAGAGGCAAAGGTAGATATAAAGGTAAATTACCTCTTGTATGTTTTTGTACGCCTCTCTCTCCGGTCTCCCACAGCTTTCCAAGGGCTGGGGTTAGTAGCCAAGGTTCACAAGTGCATGCAAATCTATTAAGCACTAACTACTAAACGAATGATGAAAACGTAAGCAATAAAATGTACAAACAACGAAAAGTAAGACAAACGAATGCAAACCCTTCGAAGCTTGAAGCTTCTATTGTCTCTCTCTACTCCTTCCGAAACGCTGTTCTTGATGCTCAGTATTGGCTGGGCAGCGTCTATGACTTGAGAAGCGTCGAGATGTTGATAATTGCAAAGTGTGTGTGTGTGATCGCAGGATGGCCTGAATGCTGACAGAGTAATGGCGCTTGTAAACTTGAAATCCCGGATCCTTCAAATGGTTATGAAGGATTTTTTATATAGGAAATGATGATGAAATGAGTGGTTGAGATCAATCCCAGAGATGGGGAGATGAACGGTTGTGATCAAAAGGAACAGGAGTGATCCACAGTA
>MU226986.1:7153151-7199522 GCA_018584345.1 Thuja plicata
TTTGAGAAATGAATTTAGAAGAAAATAGATGATTAATTAATGATTAAGAAACCATTAATTAATAGATGAAAATTAGTGTTTTTAATGTAAAGTTGCAAGCCTGTCCATTTTAGGGTGTCTACAGTTTTAATTGTAAAGAGGTTGGACACTTTGCTACAAGATATCTTAACAGAAGAAAAGATGATAGAGGTAATGAATGAACATATGAAAAGAAGTTTGACCAAGGTGATAAAAGAGATTACCAAAGAAACCAAAAATATGATAGAAGAGATACCCGAGACTACAAGGACAAAGAAAAAAAATCTTGTTACTTGGCTGAGAACAAAGATGATGATACTGACACCAAATCAGATGAAGACATTGAGATGGTATTTGTAGCAATGAAGGATGATTTAGACAAAGAAGAAAGGTATGTAGAGACTGCACTCATTTCTAAGGTTAGTAAGAATGATGTTTGGATTATAGATAGTGGCTGCACTCACCACATGACTGGTGATAAACAAAAAGTTTGAAACTTTTGAATACTACAATGGTAATGACACACCTTGTCCAATTGAAGGTAAAGGAACCATAATGTTGAATAACCTAATCAAATGTGAAAATGCTTACTGGGTAAAAGGACTTAGTTATAATCTATTGAGTGTTTCACAGCTGAATAACATAGGTCACCGAGTAGAATTTGAAAATAAGAAGGCAAAGATCTTCAATGAATCAGGAAGGTTGATCAGAATTGGTGAACAAACAAAAGGTAACCTTTTCTATCTTGATGACATTAATACCACCTGTTTAATGGCTAGAAATGAAGACATATGATTGTGGCATAAAAGACTATGCTATGTGAATTTTGACAACATAATAAAGATAAGCAATGAAAGAAAAGTAAGAGACTTACCGAGCATGTTAAAGCCTAAACATATCATGTGCAAGAATGATCAAAAAGGTAAAATGACAAAGTCTAGTTTCAAGAGTAAAGCCCATACATCTAATGCAATTCTATAATTAGTCCATACTAATTTATGTGGACCCATGAGGAAAAAGAGTTACTATGGTGATAGGTATTTCATTATCTTTTTAGATGATTATTCTAGAATGATGATAGTTATATTCTTAAAAGATAAATCAGAAGCATTCAAGATGTTTAAATGGTATAAGGCTATGGTAGAAAAACAAAGTGGTAAGGAATTAAAATGCTTAAGATCAAATAGAGGAGGGGAATTTATTTCAAATGAATTCACTAACTTCTATAATGAGCATGGAATTAAAAGATAGGTTTCTACACCAAGAACACCACAAAAAAATGGGATTGCTGAAAGAAGAAATAGATCCATTGTTGATTGTGCAAGAACACTAATTATTGAGAAAAAATATCACTTAAACTTTCTGGAGGGAAGCTGTCAGTACTGCTGTCTACACATTGAACAAAGTGCAATTGAAGAAGGACACAAAGAAGACACCCTATGAGCTATGGTATGGTTACACATCCAATGTAAGCTACTTCAGAATCTTTGGAAGTCAATGTTATATTTTGAAAGATGATAGAAATGGAAATCTTGACTCCAAAAGTGAAGAAGGTATCTTTCTAGGGTATTCCACCAAAAACAAGGCTTATAAATGTCTTAACAAGTCCTCTAATAAGATCATTGAAAGTGCAAATGTAAGAATAGATGAATTTGCAGAGAAGAATGATAAGGAAAGCATAAAAGAACTAGGAGACTACAACAAGTTTTTTTACACTGAAGAACCTTACACTCTACTCGAGAAACAATTTATCGCTCCCGAGCAACATAATATTGCACTCGAGCATCAGGTTGCAATTACCAAAAATCAGGAAAATCCTCAAGATGATGTTCCAAGCGATGGAGATTAGAATGAAAGTTAATATGATGATTAGAATGATGGAAAATGAGCTGAACCAAAACTTTCCAAGTATGTTAGAAGACATCATCCAAAGAATCAGATCATAGGAGACAAGAAGGATGGAATGAAAACAAGAAGTAAGTCACTAAACACTAAATGTTTAATTTGTTATTTTGAGCCTAAATCTATTAATAGTGCACTTGAAAATGAGGAATGGGTTAGTGCTATGAATGAAGAGATATAACAGATTGAGAAGAACAAGACATGGACACTAGTACTGAGACCTGATGACAAGAGTCATCGGTACCAAATGGATATTCAGAAACAAGCTGAATGAGAATGGAGAAGTCACAAGAAACAAAGCAAGGTTAGTATGCAAAGGGTATGCACAAGAGGAAGGTATTGATTATGGAGAAACCTTTTCACCCGTTGCTAGACTGGAAGGAGTTAGAATTCTTCTTTCTTATGGTGCATTCAAAGGATTCAAGGTATACCAGATGGATGTCAAATCTGCATTCCTAAATGGAATACTAGAAGAAGAGGAATACATTGAACAACTAGAAGGGTTTGTTGATCTAGAAAAGAGAAACATGGTATGTAGACTACATAAAGCCTTGTATGGATTGAAACAAGCACCTAGAGCCTGGTATGAAAAACTTCACTCCTATCTCATAAACATTGGATTTTTAAGAACAAGTGAAAATAAAAATCTGTACTTAAAAGAAGATACTGATGATAATATTCTAATTGCTGAAATATTTGTTGATGATATCATATTTGGAGGCAATGATATGTTATGTAAATTTTTTTCTAATGAAATGAGCAAAGAGTTTGAAATTTCTATGTTTGGGGAGATCAAATTCTTTCTTGGTCTACAGATTCTTCAACAAGATGCAGGCATATATATCACACAATCCAAATACATCAAGGAAGTGTTGAAGATATTCAAAATGGAAGATTCCAAGCTATTTGGAACACCTATGGAAACAAGATGTAAGCTAAAAAAGCAAGATAAGTCAAATGAGGTAAATTAGACCCTATATAGATCAATGATTGTCAAACTAATGTATGTTGTTCATACCAGACCAAATATAGCACATGTAGTTGGAATAGTTGCAAGATTCTCTGCTAATCCCAAAGAGTCACATATGACTGTTGTCAAGAGAATTCTGAGATATCTAAAGAACACCGAAGAATATGGCTTGTGGTATAACAAAAAGGGTAAATTTGAGCTTCAAGTCTATACAAATGCTGATTGGGCTGGAAACCTAGATGACAAGAAGAGAACAACTAGAGGAGCATTCTTCATGGGTGACAGACTTGTCACATGGATCAGTAAGAAGAAAGGATGCATCTCACAGTCTACTGCAAAAGAAGAATATGTGGTTGCTGCTGCAAACTGCTCAAATATTGCATGGATCAAACAATTACTGGAAGGTATGAATATGAATATTCTTGAGCCTGTGATTATCTATTGTAATAATACTAGTGCAATAAACATATCAAAGAATCTAGTCATGCATGCTAAGACTAAGCATATTGCTATCACGTATCGCTACTTAAGAGAACAAGTGCAAGCAAAAGAAGTGATACTAGAATATGTTCAATCCAAGGAGCAATTATCTGACATATTTACCAAGCCATCACCGAAAGCTACATTTGAGTACCTGAGACAGAGACTAGGGGTCCAAACCTTGTCTATCAGTCAGTAAAATGACTAGGAAATTACATCAACCTATACACAAATCAAAGGATTATTCATTTTGATGCAAGAAAAATGGATTGCAAAGATACATCTATACACAGCAAGGTACAAATATGCACCGAACACCAGAGATAATTTTGGCTAGTATAGAGTTGTATTGCTGATGGATAGGGAAATTCAAGGAGTATATTATAAAAAGGTAAAAGGATATAACTTTGGCATAATCAAAGTATACTTTGGCATTGTTTTCAAAGGGAGAGAAGTTCCTAAGAATTCAAATGGGGAGATTATCATTATCCAAAGGGAGAGAATATCCAGAATATCCAAAGGGAGAGATTACATATGAAATATCCATAAAAGGGAGAGAAGTAACATGAGGGATGGAAGAAATGTAGAAGGAGGTGGAGGAAGCCTACCAAAGTATGATATAGTTTCTTTTTTCTGTTCTGGAAACTTTGCTGGAAGTTGTGCTAGAAATTGTGCTGGAAACTGTACATTTTTTGGCAGTTCTTTACTTTCCTTTTTTTGGATCTTGGGAGTTTGTCAGGGTCCTTCTTTGTTCATAGCAGGCTTTCTATGTTTGTAATGGGCTTATGATGCTGATCTCTAGTATTTTTTTGTAAAAGGTTTTAGGGTCCTTTCAAAACCTATTTTTACCTTAATCAAAAACATGAGGGAGAGTATACATACTAAAGGAGAGATTGTTGTCGAAAGAAAAAGAGATGATAAAGGAGAGGAATAGTCAAGGGAGAGAACTTATCAGGAATAAAGACAAAAGCTGATACATCTATCCAGTAAAGGGATTGAAGATTGAAGAAAGCGCTCTACAAGAAACAAATCTAAGCTATATGAGCTTACCGAGAGCCAAAAATTTGTATAAGTTATAGAACAATAAATTTGGTAGTTTGATGAACTACAAATTGATATATTTCATATTGTATTAGAAATAATATAGTGTGATAATGTAGTGTGTTGCCATCAATGCCAAAGGGAGAGATTGATGAACCATAACTGATTGAATGTTTGAAGATGTTAAGTTGATCACTAAAATGCAAAAAGATAATGCAAGACATTAAATTAGTTAATGAATTGTATTTTCATTGATGTCAACTTGATATAATATGATTGGTTATATACAAAGTTTCAAAGACTTCAGAGAACCAAAAAGATAAAGGTTATGCTTTCAGTAATGCATAAAAGATCAGTATTCACAAAGTGACAACAAACACCGACGGGTAGTGCACCTCGAAAGATAGAGAACCCTGAGAGGAAAAACATAGTGATGCCTGAGAAAGAAACCTGACAATCATTACTGACAAGATTAATCACAAGCATTACCGATGAGAAGAACTTCATAGTGATGCCCGATGGACAGACAACCCCGACGGACAGACAACCCCGAAAGAGATTCCCGAGGAGAACTAAAGTGTTGACCAAAGCTAACAAGAGTTGAAACACCGAAAAGAACTAAATTTCAAAAATGACAAAAGACTTAGGTAGCAAGAGCTAAAGAAGGAGTTAACTGGTTGTTAATATTGCTTTCATCAACAAGTTTGAAGCCAGAGATAAGAGAGAGTTTTAAAGCAGTTTTATTACAGTTGGCAAGAAGATATCTACAAGATAAGACATGAGTAAAAGTTTTAAAGAAAGATTGGCTAGAATTGCAGATCATAGCAAGAATAAGAAAGTCAAGAACTTAGAAATGGTGATATCATGTCTATAAAGAGACAATCTAATTCATTATGAATTAGGGGAGTGAATAGAGAAGAGGATGCTGAATAGAAATTGATGAAGAACAACTTCATACAGTCCTGATCAATCAAGATGAAGAACAAAGCTATATTTCTACAGACACCAAGCAACAAAGAAGCATAACATCACTAAGAAGAAATAAGTGGAGCAAAGGTATTGAAAATATACATTGATCAGAAAGGTATTATAAGCTTACAATAGATATGAAAATTTGCAAGTCTATAGTTGTATATGTGAGCAGATCATTTACTGTCACAATTTAACCATTGGATTAGAAAGTCTCTTAACCAAGCAGGACTTAACAATCCTTTATATATTGAGATACATCCAAGGAGTATCAAAAAGTTTGATCACGAAGATAGCATGAGATTCAAGATACCAATTGACAAACTAGACTGGGTTTGGTCATAGAAGGTAGCATAGAGATGCTAGATATCAAGTGAAAAACTATTCTATTTAAATCCTCTAACAAGGTCACACCTAATAGTGTGTTTGTAAAATTTAAAAGGGTTGGTTCTTCACAGATCTCACTTTAGAAGAGTAAAAATTTTGGGTTACCGGTCCCAAGTGGTTTTTCCCTTAACAGGGTTTCCACGTTAAAATTCCAGGTGTCAATGTGTTTATGAGTCATTACTTTAGTGTTTTTCATTGCACATAACTAAAACTAGATTGATCGGTATACACTAAGTCATTTAATGTATTTTTGTAAATGAAAGACTGCTAATCGGTAAACAGTAAGAATAAGCTTTAACAGTGAACTTTGAGCAGTAATTATTTGTTAAGCTTATTTGAAGGCATTCATCTTGTAGGACTGAAGATAACTAGAGGCTTAATATTGTGGTACTAAGTTTTTGGGTTGATTTATTGGAATAATTTTGAGGCCGCTAATTCACCCCCCCTTTCAGTTATTCTAACACAAACATGTATTGTCTCTTACCTTGCTTTTGGTCATCACTCCAACATCCTTATTTCCAATAATATTTCTTGGGGAATGATGCCTTCTGTCATACTTTGCCAAAATAGGCTCAGTAGCTCTCAATTCTTCAATATCAACATTCATTTGTTGAGCTCCTTGTTCATCTTCCTCCTCGGTAGGTGCTCTTGGTAAGGTATCAAGAACATTAGGTTGAACATATACAAATTTTTATAATCCTCAGGTTCCTTCTTTCTATCTTCATCATTCCTTTCTGCAAATTCATTAATTGTTACATTTTCACTTTCCACCATCTTGTTAGTAACCTTGGTTCAAACATTTGTAAGTTTTACTCCTTGTAGAGTATCCTAAGAATATTCTTTCTTATCCTTTTGAATCAAAATTTCCTTCTCTAGAATCTTTTAGAATATAACATTTTCTCCCAAAAATGTTAAAGTAACTAACATTAGGTTTGTGTTCATACCAGATTTCATAAGGTGTCTTGTTAGTACATTTCTTCATTTGTAGTCGGTTCAATGTATAAACAAAGTACTCACAACTTCTCTCCAATAGTTCTGTGAAAATCCTTTGTCAATCATTAGTGTCCTAGCACAATCAAGAATAGATCTATTTCTTCTCTCAACAATCCCATTCTATTGTGGTGTCCTTGTTATAAAATAATGTAAACTCATCAGAAATAAACTAACCTCCTCTTTCGGACCTCAGGCATTTAAATTATCTTCCAAATTATTTTTCAACTCGGGCCTTATACCACTTAAACATTTGAAATGCATCATAATTTTCTTTTAAAAACATTACAAACATCATCCTAGAATAATCATCCACAAATAAAATAAAATAATTGTCTCCATAATAACTTTGAGTTCTCATGGGTCCACATAAATCAATATGCATGAAATAAAAAATTCCTTGTGTAACATAAGTTTTTCTTAGAAAACTAGATTTAGTAATCTTACCCATCTTACATTCTTTGTAGATAGCATTCTAAGGTTTTTCTAATCTCGGTAGTCCTCTTACTCTATTCTTCTTACTCACTTTGATTAAGTTGTCAATATTAACATGACAAAGCCTTTTGTGCCATAAGCAAACATCTTCAATTTTAGAAAACGGGACAACTCTTCAAAGAAGTATCAAGATAAAATAAATTGCCTTTAGATTGTTCTCCAGTGGTAATCAGACTATCCTTCTCATCAAATACTTTCACCTTTCCATATTGAAATTCCATTCGGTGACCTGTATTTTTTAGCTGTGCAACACTCAATGGATTATACTTTAATCCTTCAACCCAATAAACATCATCACATCTTGTGTTATTTAGTAGAATTATAAAACCTTTTCCTTTCACAGGATATGGAGCATCATAACCATATCTAAAAAATCCTCCACATGCTTTTCCAAGGAAATAAAATTAAATGTGTCACCAGTCATGTGATGTGAACAACCACTATCTATAATCCATGTTTCATTCTTACTTACTTGTGATATTAGGGCTCCTGGTTCTTCTTCATCAGAACCATCTTTAATAGAAACATAAACAACTTCTTTTCCATCATCAATATCAAAAGAATCATCATCACTTAGTCCTCCATTAGCAATATGACAAGATTTCTTATC
Organism: Thuja plicata; assembly: GCA_018584345.1. Classification (NCBI taxonomy): domain Eukaryota; kingdom Viridiplantae; phylum Streptophyta; class Pinopsida; order Cupressales; family Cupressaceae; genus Thuja; species Thuja plicata. Next base: position 7,161,014 of record MU226986.1, read on the forward strand.
TTTTTTTTTTAGTCTATGTATCTCCAGAATCTATTTTCCCTTTTGTCCTTATCTCTATTATGTTTCTTTTCCTCCTTATCTTTCTCAGGACAGTTAGATGCAAAGTGACCAATTTTATCACAATTAAAACATTTCAAGGCTAACTTACCTCAGTATTTTACTTTGCCTCTATGTAGCCTTATAGCCAACAAAGCTTCAAATTCTATTTCACTCTCATCACATTCTGTAAATAAATCTTCAAGACCTTCAGTACAACTATAAAATTTATCACTAGCACTGCTCAAATATCCATCTCTGGCTGCAACTTCCCTAGCTTTTCCAATCTTTAAAGTAGACTTAAATAAAGATTCAATCTTAGATGTAGTAGAAAAACTATTGGAAAAATCATTTAGCTCAAATGCAGTTAACTTACCAATAGTAGCATCCAGTGAAACATTCATCTAGGGAATAGATCTTAGGTCTTCTATAGTGGAACTTGTACTTTTCTTGGAACTCTCACAATTAGTTTTAACCGTTTGATCTTTGCCTTAGATCTTCTCATTGAATTTTCAAGTTCTTATATCTTCTAACAAAATTCATTTATTTCATATCCTCATCCATCTCATCATCACTTTGCATTAAATTTGATCTTATCATCATTTAAATCAATATCCTATACTCGGTAAAACTTGCTTTGGAACTCGTAACTGACTTCATTCACTGCTTGGTGTCTAACTCATCTTCGGTGCTTGGTGCTTGAATTTCACTCAGTTTCGGTAACTGTAATCAAATCACATAACATTCTACCAACTGACTTTGTCTAGCTCGGTAAAGTAACTCTTTCAGTCATAATTTTAACTCTTTGCAGTTTCTGACTTGATCAATCAATTGTACCAATTTGATACCATCAAATATATAGTAGAAAAAAACTATATCATCATTAATTCATCATTGTCTGATCTTTATTTGTCACCCATTTAAATTATCCTCTTAAGATATGGTAACATAATAAAAATCAATTAATCAATTGCTTGACATCAATGACAAAACAACAACTGATCTAACCATTTCTACAATCATGATACTTGGTATCAATCGGTCTTGATCATCTCCATCTGATCTTCATCAGTTGGTTAACAGTTGATGCAAAAACATAATTCAGATTATCCCAAAGGTATCAACCTCTCACATGTCCAATCAAACCAAACAAGTCACAAGGAAAACATCACATACTACTAAAGCCACATCCATTAGGATGTCATGTAAAAATAAAATGGGAGAGGCACTACACCAAACACAACAATATTGATATAAAATAGACTCTCAATGGATGATTGATGAACTAGGATGAAATCTAATGATGCTCTAAGTGAGAGAATGCAAGCTAATGAATCTTAGTATGCCAAAACTATGCTAAGTATGTAATGAGATTAAACTATATGAATGGAATGCTAAATGAGAAACTATGATAGTAATTTATATTAATAAAATTACTAAGAGATCTAGAGAAACTTTAGCATGATAACGATGCTCACATGAAAGATGAAAATGCATGAGAGGCTTATATTTATAGATTTTTGGAGGGAAATGGATGGTTGGGATTGATTAAGATTGATGAGGTGGATGCCAAATAATCAGGGGTAGTTGACCATGAAAGGTGATATGTTGCTCATACATGTGTGAGAAACCTTTGGAAGGATGTGCATTAAATGTCAAGTGGATATAAGTGTAAGAATAGGATGGATATAGGGACAAGTGTGTAAGAGATTTGTAAGAGAAAAGATAGTTATTTATTGAAGGTGAGTGAATTTGAAAATTTGAATTGTGCTCACATATGTGAGGCTAATTTTTAATTGGAGGAATTTGTTAATGATGTTAGGAATCACATAGTAGACTAATTAATCAAGGATTAATTAGTGGGTAGGCTTTAGGAATGATTATAGGTATTAGACTAGGGGATTTAGGCTGAGGGTTAGTTCAATTAATTTAAAATTAATTAAACTATAAGAGTAAGTAGGAAAAGGGGATATATTCAATTAATCAAATTAATTAAATATTGGTTAAGGGAAAACAATATAATTAATTATTATAAAAATTAATTATATCATTGGGCTAAAGGGAAATAATATAAGTATAATATAATCAATTTTTGAAAATAATTATATTATGTGGCTAAATAAATAAATTTAATTTAATTTAATAAATTATAAGGTTAAGGGGAATATGAGTTAGTAAATTTATAAAGGGAAAATTTTAGGCATCTACATTTCACCCCTCTTTGATGTGGTTCCTGAAAATGACATCATGTCAAAGAAGAGAAGAAGATGCCCTGATGAGGGAAGATACAAGTTAAGGAAGTCACAATGAAGCAGTGACGATGGAAAGGATATTCCCCCTAGAGAAATTGGTGTGAGAAATGAAAATTAGGACAATTTCTCTAAAAGGAAGGAAAAAGGGGGAAAAGGGTTAAGAAAGAGGGACATGGAAGTTTACATGGTCAAAAGGGTGATAGAAAAGGACACGAGGAGGCACAGGGGGATAGGAAGGAAAAAGAAGGCTAATAACAAGGGTACAAGTAGGTTGTGATGGGTGCACTCTCAATAGAAGAAAGGAGCTCAGAGTGAGAAGTAATGGCTAATCTGTACGAGAGGGATCAATTCGGTGAGCCTGTTTTTGGGACTTCAAAATTTTGCAAAATTTGAAGTACCATTGGGGCAAAAAAGTGATTGTAATATTCTCAATATCTATATTTAAAGACCAAATTCAGAGGACTATATTACAAAATCAAGTGATCATCATCACATGCGGCTTGACAGGAATATTTATATGTCATAAGAGAGAATATGTGCAAAATTGTAGACTTCTGTGATCAATATTTAATATAGTCAATTTTTTGTGTCCTAAAAGATTCATTACCTTGCATATTGACTAACATATATAAATAGTCATCTTTAAAGGTTGTTATCTTAGTTCCTAATGTGTTTTCCCTCAAATCGGTTGTTCCTTGCAATTATGCTAACTATAAAGAACCTTTGTGACCATTTACAGAACCTAATGACACCATTTACTATTTTTCCCAAGCCCAATACACTTACAAATTATTCTATTTATTGATTATAGAGTAAAAAATTCATCAAAGTGGCCTTCTATTAACATCAAATATCTCACATTCAATTTATTCCCATACCAAAACAATTGGTCCTTGCAATTTTCTATGTTACAAATAACTCTTGTACAAGTTTTTGAAGCCTCATCACTTCATTTATAGTTTTTGTCAAATCTGTAATAGAGACAACTTTTATAAGTGATATTTGGATACATGATGGTTATCAAGTGAAGGAAAGTGATGGATATGATTCTCTGAAGGTTCATCTATTTCGTAAATCGAGCATAGATCTTTAAGCCTCTGTTTGATATTTTTTCAAAATCAAAATTAGAGGTAGATTGTGAGGGTTTGTGAACTATATTTATGAAAGTTTCATAAGGACCAATTTGGATAATTCATATCTCCCCCATAAAATAGATTTAGGAAAATCCATGTGAAAAAAATGTTCACAATACCTAAATGAGAGGGCTCATCCATTGGTGGCTTCTCAATGTCAAATTTGATATTTTCCTAGGGAACATTCAGAGGCCATGTGCTTAGTTTTGGGGTTTGGATGCAATGTCATGAATCAAAGATCAGTGATTACTCACTTTTTTCTTCCACATAAGGTGTTTATAGTTTTGGTTTTAGGAAGGTAAAGTAAAAAATAAAATTTTCATCATAAAATCCTACACATGAACATTATGGTGGGACCCTCTTATATTTTGATTTATCTTTATTTAGGGTTATTAATATATGAGAGAGGAAAATTAAAAGGTTTCATCGATGAGCATATGAATGTGTCAACCCATCAATAGGATAAGTTTCTTTGCCAATACATTTGAAAAGTATCATATTTCCTTAATTTCTCATCAAAGTGCAAAATGTGGTTTCTTTGAAACATCGAGTAGACACCCAAAATGTCTCATCAAGGAGAATATGAGAAACCTGAAATTGTCATCGCCAAGACCTCTAAAATCAGGGAGATATAAAATTATTCCTTAGAAGTATCATGTCTCATTGATGAAGAAATGATAGGACCTAAAAGGAATATAAAACATTTACAAAATATGCCTTCCCAGGGATTGCGAAGGGATTCTATAGAATATTTGAACAAGTGGTTGCATAGGATTCCATAACTAGAGGATATACATAAAAATGTATTTGTTAAAATTCTTTACAAATACCTTAAATATGAATAGTCACAACCAATTCCTTCTATTTGGTGCCCTAATGGGGGCTCTGGAACAATAAATGTAATCCATCAAATAAGTAAGGAAAAGGGGTTTTTATCTGCTATTGTCATGGTAGACATATGTAGAAAAGGTGGAATCACAGCTAGCGCACCAGAACTGTTTAACCAAATTCCTTAATTAGAATGAAGCATTATGGTTGCATATTTATAGAATATGGATTTGTTGAAGTTCAATTTAAAACAAAAGACATTGGCAAATGTGAAGCCATACTTTGTAACCTTTTTCAACAACCTCCCTATCATGCCAAGGTAAATGCCTTCTAGTCCTCTTGTCATAATACCCTAGAGGGATGTTGTTGCATTGTATACCATGTGCACATAATATATAGTAAGCTTATCTATTGAAAAGATTTCCTAGGGAAAAATAAATACATTGGAACAATTTGTATATATCTGGCCAAGCACAACAAAATGTATTCTTGAGGCATCGTGGTAGACATACATGTAAAATTTTGAAGCCTAGACATTGCATATTTATTGTTTGACTGAGGGCATGTTGTCAGGTGTAGAATCAACCCACCATAGTGATGAATGCCTTATAGAAAAATGGTTTCATTCATATCACAGCCATATCAAGCTTCTTCTATAAGTGCAATGTGTACATAATGAAATTGGTGAAAAGGATTTTGAAATCACCAAACAAACATGAATTATATGATGTGAAATAAAGATATCATATGAATAGCTCAGTAGAATACACAAAAACGCACCATTCAAAGAATGGAATTGAAAGAAAGGAAGATTTGTACAAAATAGATCAGTTGAAAGGGCTTTTGAAACTGTCTCGTAAGTGTAACTTGCAGGTGTAAAGTCAAAACTCTTCATCTTTTGCCTCCCATACTATTGCAAAATGAGAAATCTAAAGTGAAAGTGTGAGCATTCATCAAGCACCCAAAGGGTAAACTTTTCATAAGATATTACAGCTAGAATTCCTCTAATTGACATGTATACAAAATAAAGAATTATAGACAGAAAATGTAAAAGTATTTAGTTAAATATGTTAAAAGGGCTAAATAATTTTTGAAGAATATGAAACTGCTATAGGACAAGGAAACGGGGGATGATTAGCAGTGTGACTGTAAATACACTTTTACTTAAAGTGAAAATTGAAAAAATGTGGATAAACCCGTATTATTGTAGTAAGATATATTTTTCATCATGAAAGGGACTTTTAGCATTTGAAAAAAGAAAATTAGGTATCTTTCTAGCCTGTGTACATACAGAGGGATTGTTTGTTGGAGATGCTTCTGTAGAAGTGTATAAAAATATGAAGGCAACGATTGGTTTGTGAATCTTTGATGAATTGTACATTTTAGTTAAAATATATATGCAAAATATGGAATTCTAGACAAAGGCAGAGAGCTTGACAGAGTATGCAATATTTGTAATGTAAATTTTAATTCTCTGTATGGAGATGCAGTATAAAGAATCATTATGCTTGTATTGATAATTAATGAGAGTGGATGTTGTGTTTTTCTGAGGTCAATTATTTTCTACAAATTTATTCTCTCCTGAGACTTATTTTCTACTAAAAGGATAGAATAAGGAAAAGGATAAGGAAAATAATTTATAAATACGGTGTAATGTAATTTTTTTTTGTTTTATGGGTAGTTGATTAGTTTATGGGGGTAACTAATCAATTTTCTTAATAGTCATATCATTTTGTATCAAAGGTTGTAACCAATCCATAGGTTCTCTTGTATCTATAAAAGTGAAATCAGAGGTTTGAGGATAGGAGATATAGATAGATTTTAGGAGGCAGGTTATAGAAGACAGATGCTTTCCTCCGGTGTTTTGCGGCAGTAGATTATTTTCTTAAGAATTCAATTCCTCTGTAACTTTAGTTAAAGTAATTAAAGGTTGCCTTATATTTTATCTTGTGATATAATGATTTGAAATATCAAGAATATCTTGGATCAGTAGATAAGTTATAGTATCAAAGATAATTCACTCTTGTCAAAAGAGTTAGAACAATAGATATAGATATACACAAGTTATGGTTTTCAATTTTTTTCTTATATAGAAATAGGTTAAGATCTCATCACGGATTGAATATGTCACCCAAACAAAGATAAGGCACTAGTCATTTAACATCATTAAAATTTATATTAAATCATTTAAAAGAAGTAAGAGAAGAAGAAATAGGAGAAGTATAAGTAGTAGAGATAGGAGATTAACTTGATCCAAATCTACATGCCAATTTGATCAGTTAGGAGAAGAATTCAAAAAGTACAAGTTATGATCTGCTATAAAATATCATCAAGCTCAAAAAGATAACTAGTGATAAGGTACACCCACCTTGGTCTAGCAGAACCAAAAGAGTAGGGAATAGTAACCACATTGGTTCATCATGTATACCTAGACATAGAGCTTGGCATACTCTTAGGGAAGTTACAATTTGTTTATTTGGGAACCAATAATTTGGCGACTTTACTGGGGAGTTGTGTCTGAAATATATTAATAATTTTTCCTAGAACCTCTGGTGTTAACTTGTTGAATTCTATACAGTTTCTATTTCCCCATCTGAGTCACACAACCAACAGATTTGTGACTCTTCTGGGGAGGAATGTAGAAGATCATCAGGGGGAGAGTTGAATATTGTGCAACATGGATGTTCATTGCAACTGATTTAAATATTATATAAGGTGGAGTTGCTAAAGTGAATAAACCAGCAAATAATTTGAACTTTTTTCCTCATTAAGAGGTGGAGGCTTTGAAACTTAATTGAAGTTGCAATACTTCCAGTCATCAAGGCATACAAAAATATATTAGCATCTATATAAAGCTAAAGATACAACCTTGTTGTATGGTCAATCTAAGTTGCATAATAGAAATAATTTTAGAATTGAATGATATAAGGAATTATATTTCTATGGAATCATTGGTTATCTGAATGCAATCCCACCTGATGTCAGAGATAAAATACCATTATTCAGTGGTACAAAGAATAATTCAGCTGAGAAACATTTATAGTAGTTTGATAACTTGATGGAAGACTATGAGGTTGATCATAAATATGTAGTCATTAAAATATTTTTGCAATCCTTAAAGGATGATGCATGAGAATGGTTTTCATATTTACAACCATGTTCTATAAATTATTGGGATGAATTTAGATTAGCTTTCATAGATCAAATTGGTGAAATAATTGTTGAATCTTTGGTGATTAGATAATTCATGGACATTCACATTGGAGAAGATGAGTTGGTGTTGGATTTAAACCTCAAATTTACAAAAGAACTAAAGATAATTTCCTAGAACATGAGGTCTAATGATGCACTAGCTTTGTGTGTTGAATTGGGTGTCTTTGATGAGGAGATGACTTATAGACTTAGAAGTGAAAGTCTAGAAAATCTATACCGGGCTATTTAAATTGCTATAACACTGAGAAGGTCTCAAAGTATGGAGTTTCTAGAATATTTAAGGTGGAAAGAAATCCTTTTATGCAAGAAAATAATGTCATTTTGATAATTACCAGTATTTTGTCCCACCTTATAATTATTTTACAATGATGGATATCATCCTCTTGAAACAAAATTTAAGGCAGGATATAATGAAATATATATGAATGATATATATGCGCCTCAAGAAATAATAATAACTTGTGTATGCTCAAAAGAGTGTGTATGAATTTTTTTTCTCATATGTATATGTCTGAATATGGTGATGAGCATGTGTTTTTTGTCTCTACGGGTAGTATATATCAAATTGAGCCTCAATGTTTTTATCATCGAGATACACATAGTGTTGATCCTATTGACAACAAGAGAGAAAAAAGAATTAGATTATGGTGATAATGCATTCACAAGAGCCCAAGGGTATTCTTGTGATGAGAGTAATTTGGGTGAAGCACCTATAGATATGAATGATTTGACTCAAGTTGATTTTTGTCCTAATAACCAAAATAGTGGTTATGAATAAGATGGATATGTATTTGTAGAAGGGAATATTTTTTAAAAAGAGGTGGAATATGAAGATAATAAAGACATTTATGGTGAACAGTAGATTGGAAAGGAGGTATACATTTCTGAAAATAATTTTCAGATTTTCCTCTAACCCATTATATGATCAAACAATAGAGGATCATGAAATCTCTTTCCAAGGAATACATAGAGATGATTTTTATGTTTTTTAGAATCCATTATATGAAGTAGAGAAAGCATTTTCAAATACTATGGACATTGCGCCTGATTATAAAGATGAACTATATGATATTGAGAAAAAATTGTAAAAATTGTGTGAATGTTGTTAGTATAGTTGGAATAACTTAGGAAATTTATGTACTGAGAGGGGAGGGGTGAATTAGTACCCTTAAAAATTTTAACCATTCACTGTGATCTATAACCGAGTTGAATACAATGAATAAAATGAACATAAAGTAAATAGCTCACATCATGAAATTTGCATCACATAACACATAGATTTTTGGTCACACAGAAATCCTTTGTTAGAGGAAAAAACTGCGATGGGGATGACACCTACAATCCTTCACTACTACTGTAAAAAGGTTGCTCGGTTAGAGCTACAAACTCAGCTACTTCTGATAGCTTACCTTGTTAGGAGTAATATACTCGGTTAAGAGTACAAAAGACTTATTCAGTCTACCTTGTTAAAGGATTTTACAATCTATAATCTAAGAGATGTACTTGGTTAAAGGTGTAGACACCCTAAAATGGACATACTTGCGACCTTACATTAAAAACACTAATTTTAATATATTAATTAATGGTTATCTAATTATTAATTAATCATCTATTTTCTTCTAAATTCATTTCCCAAATCATCTAATCAAATTATAAAAATTAATTAAATAATTAATTTTATATAATTAATTAACCTTAATTGATTAATTTCTATTAATTAATTAAATTCAATTTACTAAAGTTTAAATTGAAATATTTAAACTTACTAATTAAATTCTTCCAATTAAATTAATTTCAATTAAATTAATTTAATTTCATTCAAATAATGCAATTCTAAATAAAAAAGAATTAAATTATCTCACATGTTGAAATCTTTAAATTGAAAAATGAATTAAAAATGAATTTATCTTCAAAGAGATAACTTTAATTAGATCACATGGGTTTCTCCACCACCTCTTCAGTTCTAAAAGGTAACTCAAAATTATCTCTTCAATTAACCAAACTCTATCTCCTCTCTCTCAGCTGAAGAGGTGGAGTTTATTGATGGCTTCTCTAGTTCCCTTTGATCTCAACTATTCATCTTCCTATCTCTAGGATTGATCTCAACCGTTCATCTCATTCTCAATTCCTATATAAAAAACCCTTCATAACTATTTGAAGGTTCTAGGATTTCAATCTCACGTGCGCCATTACTCTGTCAGATTGGTTTAAGCACCAAGCCATCTTGCGATCACAAAGCAATTCAATATCATATTTGCGACACTTCCAAGTCATAGACGTTTCCCACACTAATACTGAGCATCAAAAACTGCGTTTCAGAAGGAGTAGAGAGAGATAATAGAAACTTCAAGCAATTGGGTTTGCATTCATTTGTTTTCCTCTTATTTGCTTGTACATTTATTGATTCGTAGTTTCATTATTAGTAGCTTTTTTCTTACCAATTTCCCCCATTGCGAATCGGTGCTACTAACCCCTTGTTAAATCGAGAGTGCTATAGATTTTGATACTGCAACATTTTGGTGAACCCGACGTGAACTTACAACCCGCGTGAAATTTGGTCATATCTTTCAAACCACATGGAATATTTTTATGAAATTGTTTTTGTAGGTTAATGCTGATCTAAGGAGGCCCAAAACAAAAATTCAGATTTTTTTGAGTTTTTTTATTTTTTGTTATAAATTTTTTATGATATTTCATAAAAAATCATTTCTAGGCACAAATCAGAGTTTAGTTTCAAACAATTATATTTTTAGAAAGGTCTTGAAATTATAGAGGGGGTTTATTCTCTGTGATTTTAATTTTTGTGAAATCATTTTGCAAAAATAATAGATCTTTTAAAACTGGTTTGTTATGATAAAATGGCTCCCTAGGGCACAAATTAAAGAATTATGATCTAAATTTGTTTTTCAGGTATTGTTTGATGTAAAAAAGCTACAACCCAAAATTCAGATTTTCCTAAATTTTTTATGATATTTCATAAAAAATTAATTTTGGACACAAATCAACATTTCTTATCAAAAAAGTTACATTTTTGGAAAGGTCTTGAAATTATAAGGGACTTTATTCTCTATTATTTTATTTTTTCTGAGAAATATTTCCAAAAAAAGAAAGATCTTTGAAAAGTTTTCTTTTTGTGTGTTCTTTCTTGATTTTTTGGTAGGATTGAGCAAATGACTAATGGCCAAGAGGATAATCAGATGCACCTCAGGTGCTAGATCACTAAGAGAGGCCATAAGAAGGACTAAAAACTATCAAATGCAACAAAGATCCATCTTAGCCATCGCAATGGAAGATCAAAGTGAAGCATACAACAAATATCTTGATTCAATCAAACGTTTCGCAACTAAGTACAAGGTTACCATTAGTCTTAGCAGACTTAACCATTCGGGAGTTTTGGGTTATTCTTCAATTTTAGATTAGACACTTTTTGGTACTAACTTGTTACTTTCATCTTGTGGCATGGAAATAGATTTAACAAAGCAACATAAAAAAATCATTCATTTGTCATTTTGGTGCTTTAAAAAAAATAACATTGTATGCCAAACATCACAACCTCACATTTAGATATTGGTGCTTAAAATTGATGTGGATGTTAAAGAATTGAACAAAGGCAAATAAAATTTTTAAATTTGGGGCATTAAAACTAAACAAGCAATCAACACCTACTTTTTGGCTTAAAATTGAACACTTGTGCTTGTATGGTGGTTTAGCTTAGTTCAAATTTTATATTTGGGGTTTAATCGATTAACCTTGTGTCTTGAGCCTTTGGTGCACTTGTACAATCTGTTAGATTAAACACCTTTATACTATTTAGAAAGGCCTATCCAGGGAATATGCTTCTTCCTCGAAGAACGACCTTAAATCGGTAATCCTTCCAATCGATATATAAACAAGACGTGAACCAAAGTTCCATTTTATGTCTAGCCAATCTCGAGTGAGGTGTGTTGATGATAGTATGAATCGGGTGAATATCCCTAAGGAGCTAGCGTGGTCAACTAGGCTCTTAAGTGAGTCACACATGTAAAAACTTGTTAGATATATGCCATGGACCCTTACTACAACCTTGTTAACTAGAGGCCAACCCGATTCACCTCCAAAAAGATACCTTATTATAGTGCAAGGGGTTGTAGAATTTCCCCCAAGATTCCCAACATATGTGTTCCAAGGTATTTGTGTAGTGAAAGAGATCTTCACTATCATGAAAATAATACTGGGCAATGACAAAAACATGGGAGCCTACGTCGTGGACCTTCATGTCCTAGTAGTGTGACACTTGTTGTGTGAGCCAACAAACATTCAAGCATTGGACCTATAATATTATATTTGACAACCAAAATTGCCTTAGATTAATTTGTTTGTCCTTGTGTCAAAACCCATGCTAGATTACAAAATACATTTTCCATTGTGCTTGTTCTTTGATCAGTTTCCAAAATGCAAAACCAACATACAAACTATCAAAAATGAGTCAAATGTGTTAAAGTCTAGGGTTGTCAACATCAAACTATTCTGCAAATCAGAAGCCTTGTTCTTGAAAATCAATTCTATCAGACAGTGAAGTCATTTAATAGTCTTTTTTGAGAGTGTTTCCCCTTTGCTGCAATTGCCTACATTTTGCCACAATTGACGGAAGTTTGCCGCAATTGTCCCTTTTATTGCTGCACTTGACCTATTTATTACCATAATCAGTGATAGATTACCACAATCAACCTGTCACTTTACCGCAATCGATGGAGTTTTTCCGCACTTGAGCAGATACTTTTAAACACCAATTTTTTCCTAAAAACCTTGAAAATACTCTTCATTCCATGTCAAAGATCAGTGTCTATCCCAACTAAATGTAAAGAACATTGTGTGAATCTCTAAAACTTTAAAGATCATCCATTCTTTGAAAGCACGATTATCGTCCAAGCATTGTTAGTTTGAAAGTTCAGAATCAAAATATCTTGATCCCATTATCTCAAAATCATCATATCTCTATCAGTGACTTTGTCCTAGGCAAAGGTCGAGAACCTTATTCTTACATCATCAAATCTTTGAGATTAAGATAAATCAACACATGTCCTTAGAATTACCCTTGTCTAAACATAACTCAGACTCTCGTAGAAAGCTTATCCTTTTCTATTTTCTTTATATAACTTTTTTTAGTCATAAAATCTGGACCACACTATGTCTCAAACACCTTATGGAGGGCCTTACACAAGGTCGAAGGCTAAAAATCAGCCAGAGGAGTCCTATATCAACCAATTTCCCCCGTGGGAAGAAGAGAAAGATGATAACCCATTTCCCCCATAAGAAGAAGAAGAAGAACCCAACTACTATGGTGACAACAACCCTCTTGTCTATTTAGAAAGTTTCTCTAAGTTGGCATGCAAAAAATGGCAAACTAATATCCTCATGCAACAAGTGCAAGACCTGCAAAATCAACTAGATGATCTTCAAAGTCAAAGTCAACCAAAGTATTACACTCTAGAGGAATTATATCCCTACCCTATTGACTATATGTCTTAGATCACATCAAAAGTCAATGAATGTCCTCTTATTTCCTTAAATCCACCACCGATGATTTCCCAAATAAACACAATTGAAAATATGTCATCTTTGGGAGACCAATCTAAACCTTTCAAGAGTTTAATTCAAAATCTGGTTCATAGACATCATTCTATTGTTAAGAAAGATCAAAATCATCTACCTATGTCTAGCAAGGGTTCATTCCAAAACAATAACATTGTTGAAAAATCTATCTCCTATGAAGAAGTTGTCCCACAAGAAGCCTCCATGTTTCCCATTAGTCCTTCATCCACTGAAGAGTCACAAGAGAAATATTGTCCATTCCTATCAAATGATATATCCAGTGATGAGACCTCCCTAGGGCTATCCACAATAGATTTAAATGTTAATCCCTTTTATGACTCAGCTATCCTAGATCCAATGCCACCATATGATCCATTCCCAAACGAACCTACTCTAGAGAGTCTCATTCAAAATAATTTTCCCTCATGTCAAAACATTGAACCCTTCCAAGAATCCACCATTCATATTCCAATTGACACCCTATGTCAATAGGATGATGCAAAGAATGAAGAAACAAGTCCTAAAGAAAATAAAGATCAAGATCCCAAGAATGACCTAACCTGTGTAGTTTTTGACCAAGATCTTATACTTCTACAAACTCATGAAGATTCCACTATCCTTGTCCATCCTATCCAAGCTGATCCACTTCCATCCCAAGAACAAATTTTCCTTCCAAATCTTATGGACCTTCCACTTCCCATGCCTAAGAAATATCATGACATCCTACCCATTCTCCCAAATTATTCTATCCAATTTCATGAGAAATTCACCCTTAAAATTGAGTCAAATGTTCGCCTTCAAAGTCTTATGGACCTTGCACTTCCTATTCCTAAGCAAGATCATGACATCCTTCCCATTCTTTCAAAGGATTCCATTCACATTCAAGAGAAAATCATCCCTAAAATGGATTCTGATGATCCTCTTCCAAGTCAAGATCAAAGTATCCCTTCACCTTCATCTCCACCACAAGATCCCATCATCCCTCCAGATCCTCCTCATGATCCTATGATTCCTTCATCTCCATGTCCTAATCCTCCATCTTCTCCACAAGATCATATCCTAATAAATGATCTTGTCACTACTCCTATTCCATCACAAGATCCTATCATTCCTCTTGATCCCCCTCATGATCCCCCTCATGATCCCAACACATTTATGCAAGTTTTTCATGAACCCCATGCGTTTCAAATGGATTCCTCTACTCCCATCCAGTCTGATCCACTTCACGATCCTATTGTTTCTTCCATATCATATGCACCTCAAAATGGACTTGCATCTTTTAGAAAGTATCCTACTGGTCAAAGAAAGCATTATCAAGTCTAAGGGTTAGACCTCCATGAACAAAGTACATTAAAACCCTTTCATATCAAAGAAAATTCTGATGGTCTTGGCCTCCATAAAAAAACTCATTCTCAAGATGTTGATACCCCTTCCAAATACAAATCCAAATCCAAATGTATACCATCCCCTTCACCCCTTCCATCCATCTTAGGTCCATATATTCCTCCATCCACTAGTTCACAATCCACTTCTCATTTCCTAAATCAAGGTCAGCAAAGGCACACATCTTGGACAACCTTCCACCCATCCAAAAAGTCTCCATACCATTTTTATCCATCCATGAATCAAATTCCCCTTTAAGGAAATTTGGATGCCAAACATAAGTTCTATAAGTCAAGAAGTACACATGCAGTCAAGGATCAACATGTCCAGTCTAATCGACATGTAAAAACAAAGAAAAATATGATCCAAAGGGAAAAAGAAATGCCCAAAAGGCCACAAAGGCCCCTTAAGCAAAAAGAAAATTCAAAATCAATATGGGTTCCTAAATATCATATAAAAACAATGCATTCTAAGGGCCCACAAAAGAATAAAAAATCAAAATCCATGTGGATCCCTAAGAAGCTTCTTGAAGCACAGTATCCCAAAGAAAAATCCAAGTTGGCATCCAAAATTTTATCCATCCATTTAAACACCTCCAACCTTCCAAATCCATTTTGAGTCCTTATGTCCCAAAATTCATAAACATTCCTCCATCAAGTCCAAAATCTCCTTTTCTTCCATCAAATCCAAAATCTCTTTTTCCTCCATCCCTCCATCACCCCTCAAGGTGTGTGCCAATGTTGTTCATTCCCACATATCCAATTTCTCAAAATCCATTATTCTTGCAATCCCTCCATTATCGAACACATATATTCCAGTCTTCCATCCATCCTCTAGTCCAATCCTGTGCATAAAGCATTACCCTATCCCACTTCATCCATTTTATCCCCCTTTTTCCATCACCCTATCAACATCTTTGAGCATGCCTTCAATATTAATGATCTATTATAACACATATTAAAAGGTTACAATCTGAAGAGCGAGATTCTTAAGTCCTTCCTCCAGGTCCTATCATGAGTCTATTATATTCCAAAAAAGTCAAAAAAAAAGAAAGAGAAAAAATAAAAATAAAAATTCGTCCACCAGTGAAAACCTAGAAAACAGGTGCATTGGGGCAAGTACCATGATGAATACCAGACAAACATGCATCATGTGTAATCTAAAAAAATCTTGCATTCCATATAGGGGGCATGTTCCATCCATATTTTCCTATCATATCATATCCCTTTCATTTCCTCCATTAACATATATCCCTCATATCCCTTATCTTATAAACATCCATATTTTTCCAACTTTGATCTTGACAAGGCTAGGGATCTTCCTAGAAGCATCACATGTCCTATATGTTTCATGGTGTCCACATCCTTATGGTACATATTTCCTATCTTTTCACAGTCTTGAATCCATATCCCTTCCCCTTATCCATTCTTGATCTTGCTTTTCCTATCCATGTCCTATCATTATCCTATCAAATCCCTCTCTTGGTCTTGATAGAAAATATAGATAAACAAATGCAAAACCTATTTTCAGCATCCTCTTGACATGTCCACTCTTGTCAACCACATTTCAATCAATGCACCATGTATTTATCTTATCTTGTCATGTCCAATCCCTTATCTTGCAAAGAAACATGTAATACCATCCCGTGGATATCCCTTAGCATCCAAACAACTTCAAGACATACTAAGAGACCTTTGACCTTCATCCATCAATCCATAATATCCTCGCCTTGCTAGACTGGGGGCAATCTGAAAAAATTCTATGTGGGGATTTGACCTAGTGGGTAAGATTACACCAACCTCGTCTAATGGACATAAGTACATCATTGCAGCAATGAAGTACTTTACTAAATGGGTGGAAGCCATTACTCTCACTTACATCACTGTAAAACAAATCTCAAAGTTCATACTCAACAACATCATCTGTCGGTATGGAATTCCTCAAACCATCCTGACAGATAACGGTACACCTTTCCAAAACAAAGATGTTGAAGATCTATGTGAACAATTCCAAATAAGACAAGGTTTATCTTCATTGTATTATCCTTAAGGGAACAACCAGGCTGAAGCGACAAACAAAACCATTTTGAAAATCTTGAAGAAAATAGTTAATGAATCAGGATGAGACTAGCATTTACAGCTTAGTACCACATTATGGGCATACATAACTAGCGTGAGAACACCTACATGAGCCACTCCTTTCTCACTATTATACGGATCATAGGCGGTTCTACCCCTCAAAGTGGAAATCCCATCCTTGAGGATATCATTGAAGAACTTGATTTTAGACGAAGATTACAGAGTAGCAAGGCCCACTGAACTGGAACTATTAGATGAAAGAAGATAAAATGAATTCAACCACTTACAAGGCTATAAGAATTGCCTTAGAAGGAACTATCATAAGAAAGTGAAGCCATGAACCTTTGAGGTAGGAGACCTCATCCTCATGGAAAATCAAAAGAACCAAGCAGAGAAAGTGAAACCAGGAAATTTTGAGCCTAACTGGCTAGGACCATATGTCATTATCAACTCTACCCAGAGTGGGGCATACCAACTAGAAACACCAGAAGGAGATTAGCTCCCCGTATACATAAACATCATGCACCTCAAGAGGTTCTATGCTTGAGGTCTAAATAGTTAAGGCAACTATCTACATATCCAAAAAATACCAAAAAAATAAAAAAATAGAAAAGGTTACCTTGGTGAAAACTTGGCAAACAGGTACCTTGGCGAAAACAACAAAAAAGAAATCAAAGAAAAAAAGAAAGAAAAATAAAATTAAAGAGAAACAAAATTGCTCTCTTAGTGAAAACCTGACAAACAGGCACTATTGAGTAGGTACCTTGGTGAAAAAATTAAAGAGAAACAAAATTGCTCTCTTAGTGAAAACCTAGCAAACAAGCACTATTGAGTAGGTACCTTAGTGAAAAACTGGCAAACATGTGCCAAGAGTTTAAATCAAGCTTCACCATCAATGAAATCCAAGATCAAAAGCTTGAGAAAACTTCACATCAAAGAATGACTACCCAAGCTATATCTAGAAGCACAATCCCCTCTAAGCACTAACACTTATCCATGTTTAGTACTGGTCCACCAGATTAGGGGGCGATTCTAAATTTCCTAAAAAAATCCTTTAAAAAAAAAACTCATCAAAATCCTAAAAAGATCAAAATATCTTGAAAAAATCTATCTTCATAAAAAACAATAAAAAAATTGCAAAATTCCAAGCAATAAAACCAACTCGGTTACCAACAAAGCAAACTGGCGACCAAGCCAGCCAATCAAATGTCAAAACCATGAGCTTTGTGAATCAACATTAGTCCCATCTGACACAGCTTGATCAGCTACCCAAAATGATCAAAATCAATCAACCAATCAATCAATAATTCATCTTACACAGTGGCAGATACGTTCAAAACCAGACAGATCAGTCTTATATGAGTCATCTATTCCTGAAACAAGAAACAATGAGACAATCAAGCCAAGTTAGTCAATGTCAAAACAATGAGCTTTGCGAATCAGTATTGCGCCCATATGACATAGATTCATCAACTATCAAATCTATCAATAAGAAAACTGGCGACCAAGCCAATAAATCAAATGTCAAAACTATGAGCTTTTTGAATCAGAACTGGGACCATCTGACACAACTTGATCAACTACCCAAAATGATCCAAATCAATCAACCAATCAATCAATCAATTGTCTTACACAGTCATGGATACGCTCAAAACCAGACAAATCAGTCTTATATGAGTTACCTATTATCGAAACCAGATACAATCAAGACAATCAAGCCAATCAACCCTATCAAGAGAATCAAACTGAATCAAGGAACAATCAAAATGTTGACTAAGTCATTCATTAGTCAGATGTCAGTCTATATTTTGCGGTTATGTTCTTACGATACTTTAGGATCCACCATGTGAGGAGAGTAGCTATGATGGATCATGACTTATTATCTTTAATTTCTGTTTGTAGAATGTTTCAATTTGATTTTGAGGGCCATGATGATTTAGGATAAATGTGGTAGGCGCTGTCACTTATCTGGAAGCCACACAATTCCATGATATGAGCTTAACCCTGGGAAAGAATTGGACATTCCCTCTTTGTTATCTGCTTGTTTATTACCAATAGAATGATAGTGGTATCTCGATGGTTTGAGATTAGGGTGCATTGGATTTCTAGCTTGGCTTTTTGTCTTTCTTTTCAAAATCAAGAGTTCATAGCGGTATCCAGATGGTCTGAGATCTGGGTGCATTAGAATTCTATCTTGGTTTTATTTCTTTTTTAGACTGTTCAAAGAGAAAAGTAGTATCCAGATGGTCAATATCTGGGTGCTTTTAGCTCTCTTTATTTTCAAAATTAGAGATCATAGTTTTATCCATATGGTAAATATCTGGGTGCACTAGGCTCTCTTTCTATTCAATCTCTCTACTCCTTCCAGTTATCATAGAATCATAGCAGTATCCAGATGGTCTGAGATTTGGGTGCATTGGATTTCTATCTTGGTTTTTTTTCTTTCTTTTCAAAATCAAGAGTTCATAGCGGTATGAAGATGGTCTGAGATCTGGGTGCATTGGAATTCTATCTTGGTTTTATTTCTTTTTCAGATTGTTCAGAGAGCAAAGTGGTATCCAAATGGTCAATATCTGGGTGCTTTTGGCTCTCTTTCTTTTCAAAATCAGAGATCGTAGTTGTATCCAGATGGTCAATATCTGGATGCACTAGGTTCTCTTTCTATTCAATCTCTCTACTCCTTCCGGTTATCATAGAATCATAGCGGTATCCAAATGGTTTGAGATTTGGGTGCATTGGATTTCTATCTTGGTTATTTGTCTTTCTTTTCAAAATCAAGAGTTCATAGCGGTATCCAGATGGTCTGAGATCTGGGTGCATTGGAATTCTATCTTGTTTTTATTTCTTTTTGGGATTATTTAGAGAGAAAAGCGATATCTAGATGGTCAATATTTGGGTGCTTTAGGCTCTTTTTCTTTTCAAAATCAGAGATCATAGTTGTATCCAGATGGTCAATATATGGGCGCACTAGGTTCTCTTTCTATTCAATCTCTCTACTCCTTCCGGTTATCAAGAGGTCATAGCGGTATCTAGATGAGCAATATCTGGGTGCATTGGATGCTCTTCAAAATTTCATAAAAAGATGCAATGATGAACAAAATTGAAAATGTGATAGCGACTTGGGACACCCATCCGTTCTATCAATTCATATCTATCAATCATCAACCATCCTTTCTATCAATTCATATCTATCAATCCATCCTAGAGAAACAATTCCATTTAACTTTCTTCTAACACATGCGTTCTACTCAAATATTTTGTGCATAGTAAATTGCATTCATGTATTGCATAAAAAAAATCCAAAACATGTGCATAGTAGATCATATAATCAATGCATCCATCATCAATACCATCATAACTAACATAGGAATGCATTCATCATCATTATATAATGATTCACATTTTCAACAAATTAATGCTCATCTGACACATTTTCTATGCTTAATTTGTTGAGGGGGCATATAGTCCACTTGCTATCACTGGGGCAGGATCAAATCTAAAAATTCTTTGACACAACATGATGAATCACATTGTGTCAAATAGGGGCAAATGTAGACACCCTAAAATGGACATACTTGCGACTTACATTAAAAACACTAAATTTCATATATTAATTAATGGTTATCTAATTATTAATTAATCATCTATTTTATTCTAAATTCGTTTCCCAAATCATCTAATCAAATTACCAAAATTAATTTTATTTAATCGATTAATTTCCATTAATTAATTAATTAAATTCAATTTCCTAAAGTTTAAATTGAAATATTTAAACTTACTAATTAAATTCTTCCAATTAAATTAATTTAGTTTAATTCAAATAATTCAATTCTAAATTAAAAAAAATTCAATTATCTCACATGTTGAAAACTTTAAATTCAAAAATGAATTAAATATTCATTTATCTTCAAAGAGATAACTTTAATTAGATCAAATGGGTTACTCCACCCACCTCTTTAGTTCACATGTGTTTCTCCACCCACCTCTTCAATTCTAAAAGGTAACTCAAAATTAGCTCTTCAATTAACCAAACTCTATCTCCCCTCTCCCAGTTGAAGAGGTGGAGCTTACTGATGCCTTCTCCAGTTCCCTTTGATCTCAACCGTTCATCTTCCTATCTCTGGGATTGATCTCAACCATTCATCTCATTCTCAATTCCTATATAACAAACCCTTCATAACCATTTGAAGGATCCTGGATTTCAAGCTCACGTGCACCATTACTCTGTCAGATTGGTTGAAGCATCAAGACATCTTGCGATCACAAAGAAATTCAATATCATATTCTTGTTGCTCCCAAGTCATAGATGGCCCACACCAATACTGAGCATCACAAAAAACATTTTGGAAGGAGTAGAGAGAGACAATAGAAGCTTCAAGCAATTAGGTTTGCATTCATTTGTTTTTCTCTTATTTGCTTGTACATTTTATTGATTCATAGTTTTGTTATTATTACTTGTTTCTTATCGATTTCCCCCATTACGAATCGGTGCTACTAACCCCTCGTTAAATCAAGGGTGTTACAGATTTTGATACCGCGACAAAAGGATTTACAAAATATAAGACATGTTAGGGCCTACCCACAAGCAAGATTTGTACTTCACTAATTACAACAAAATTCACTATAAAATGTCTGATAAAGGTGCATCAATCAAATGTGTGTTCTATATCTATGTTACCTTATTCTGCACTTTGTATCTTAGTATCATAAGCTCTGCTTCATTCTACATACCTCTCCTGTGCTTCACCTTTCAACATCTTCGTCAACTCTTTCAACTCTATCAACAATGTCAACCCTTTTCAACGTCAACTTGCTCAATGTTCAAAATTGATATCTTATATAATATTCAGGCGGTTAATTGGATCTAGCACTTCAAGAATCAATGGTGGAGATTAAGTGGTTAAACTTAGGTTACATCTCTAGTGTCGTATGCCTTCTAAAAATTTATTGGTGGATCTGCCTCATAATCATGTTTAATCATGTGTTTGGAGTCCCAATGAATCAACTAAATTTTACCTTGAATTATATTCAACACTTTCTACTCGGTGTCCAAATCTAATGTATCTAATTTCAAATGAAATGTCGGCTCTGGAATGCTTGGTAAACATGCTTGTGCTTAATCGGTAAATCTGTACCCACTTCTTGGTATTTGTGAGTTCTCGGTAACTGTTTATGCATGACTCAATATATGTATGTTTCTCAATGCTTGATACCTACTCGGTACCTGATAATAGCTCGGTGATCGGTGGTTGTCTCGGTTGCCTTTACTGATTGTGTCTTCTTCATTGTATGAATTCCTTCCTTCGATTTCTTTCACCGATATGAATTTGTAGAAAACTAATGGAAAAAAAATCTCTTTAGGAGTAACAATCTCCCCCTTTGACATTAGTTTGGCATTTTGAAAAAAAAACTTCAAAGTCGTCAAAAATTTCAAAACTTCAAAAAAAGTTATGACTCCCCCTTTGATAATGCTTCTCAAAATTTTACTACTTATATCTCCCTTATATCTATCTCCCTTTACTATATATATATACTTTTTTTGATAAACATGCCAAAATATTACTTACTTAGTCTTGTCTTCCAGAGGTATCTTGTCAAAAATGTGTTTATACTTGGCCTTTGCATTAGATAGGCCTGCCTCATAGGTATCCTTCAGTGTTTGCATAACAAATAGATTTGAGTGGAAACATTTGCTGCCATACCAGTAATACTGTCTAATGAACTGCCATCGGGAGTGGAAATTAAATCTTTGGCTTTCTTCAAGTGATTCTACATAGACTCCATGTGGGGAATGAGTATAGCTTCTAGCTTTAGGAGTTCTAACCTTAGTGTGTGCTATGCATTTCAAAGCTCTTGTTTCTTTCCCATTAGTTGTTTGATCTTTAAGTAATAAGCTTGTAGGGATCCAAGCTTGGTTGAAATTCTCTTTAGCCGCTTGGTCAACTCTTGTTCAACAATTGCTTCTTTCTCCTTGATCTCTTCAAGGAATTGGAAAATAGAACAAAATCGCTGAAATAATAAAAGAATATCAGACAAATTTCTCTCCATGTCAGTGCATGCTTAAGAAAGTGATACCTTGTCAAGTGCAATGTTCTTCAAAATATCTTCTAATAGTTTTTGTTCCAATCTCTTCTAACGAATTATCATCATGTCATTGATTGTGTCTTGGTTTGGTTCAGGCACTTGTTTAACCAGTTCTTCCACTTGATCAAGTACAAAAATCCTTCTCATTTGTAGTAGCATCTAGTAAAAATATCTTGTAATTTACTTCTTTGACATTTTCTAATATAGTATTTTATCTCTTCTTGTTAAGTGATTTATTTTGTATGGCCTTGAGTCTTACCAGTTCTACATATTCTTTCATCTCATCAAGGTCCATATTTACCAAATCTACCTTAGGTAGTATGATCGGTTAGCTTATGTCTATATGTTTCCTCTTCTTTGATTTCTTATTTCTCTTTGTTATAATACTATCACCAGTAGAAAATATGGTGGATGGAGATGCCTTTAATGCATTAGATACACTTTCTACTTTAATTCATTCTTGCTTTTCAGTACCTTTGTTTGTCGATGACTCTTATTTCTTTTCCTCTTGTTTCTCTTTGGTTTTCTCTTATGTCTTTTACTCTGTCTTGTGTTTTGTCTTATCTTCTTCCTTATGTTCTTCCTACTTATTGTTTGTCTTATCCTTTTCTTGTTCCTTTTATTTCTCTTTCTTTACTGTGATGTCCTCAGTAGAAGGTGCCTTGGTATTTTGTTCTGTGTTAGGCTCGGTGGCCTCAGGATCCTTAGTTTCTCCTTGTTCTTTTTTCATAGGTGGTTCAGTGCTTTTCTCTTCTGTATCGGTTTTCATATTAGGTATTCCAATAACAACATATAAAAACTCGTTGACTTGTTCTAGAACTTCCTCTAATAGTTTTGCATCAGAAAAATCAACTATATCCATTTGTTCAGTCTCTATGTCCTTTTCTATCATCACATCTTCATCTTCTGCAATTTCGGTTGTAGGGTCCTCCTCTATAATATCTTCAATAAAAAATTATTCTTTATCCAATGTAAGGTCAATAGGATCTTCCTTATTTTTCTCTTCAATACCTTGATCTTTTCCTGTCTTATCTTCCATGTAAATAGAAAGAAGTTTGCTCCATTGGACATTGGTCTCTTCTTTTACTTTCTCTAACTCTCCATTCACGATCCTTAAAGATCTACCTTTCATAAGAAAATGGTTACAGTAGGTTTTCATTTTCTCATCTATCTTACCTACAGACATAGTAGGTTGTGCTAGAATTAGGGACCTCTTCCTCATTTTCTTTTCAATGTTCAATTCATACTTCCATCTAGCATCAATTTTTCTATTTAATTCAGTAGGTAGATGGTTGACAACTTCAATTGGTACAATTTTAAACTTATTCAGAGTAAAAACAACTGCCTCTTCTATCTTTATTTTACCTTCTTCATTTTGATTGTCATACTTCATGTATCTGATTCCAGAAATTCCTTTATTCTTCTTAAGTAAGCCAAGTGACTCATCTAGAGTCATTTGTATTCTACCCGAGCTTATATTCTTATGTTTTCTTATGTCTTCAGTGTCTGTGTCACTGTCTTCTTTCAAGTTCAATTTCCTCCTTGTGTGAATTGTAGCTTTCTTATTTCTCATGTATGTTTTACCTTTTGGCTCATCAGCTTCTGATTTCCTTTTTGCTCTCGGTGTAACTATGGACCGTGTGTTTGGTCTAGTTGTCTTAGCACTCGTTGAGGCCTTCATTTCTAGTGGATCTTTCCCTTTTGTGTCAGAGGATTCATCCTTGTCTGTTTCATCATCAATTCTGAGATCCTTTGATAAATTTTCAAGCTAACAGTTATAACCTCTTTTAACACAAAGTAACAGATAAAATTTTCATCATAATACTCATGCACATGAAAATTATGGTGGGATCCCATTATATTTTTATGAAATATTTATTTGGAGTTATTAATATATGACAGAGGAAAAATAAAAGGTTTCACCGATGAGCATATGAATATGTCAACCCATCGGCATGATAAGTTTCTTTTCTAAGACATTTCAAAAGTATCATCTTTGCTTAATGTCTTATTGAAGAGAAAAATGTGTTTGCTTTGAAACATTGAGTAGACACCCGAAATGTCTCCTAAAGGAGAATATGGATAACCTGAAATTGTTATCACTAAGACATCTAAAATCGGGGAGAGATAAAATTATTCCTTCGAAGTGCCATGTCTCATCGATGTAGAACTAGAAAGAACTTAAATGAATGTAAACCATTTAGATAAGATGTCTTCCCATGGATTGCGAAGGGATTTGACAGAATATTTGAACAGTTAGTTGCATAGGATTCCATAACAGTATGATATGTACATAAAAATGGACAAATACCTTAGTTATGAACAGTCACAACTAATTACTTCATTGTCGTGCCCTAATGGGGGCTCTGGAATAGGATATTATTGCCATGGTAGACATGTGTAGAAAAGGTGGAATAACAACTAGCATGCAAGAATTGTTTAACCAACTGCCTTAATTAGAATGAAGCATTGTGATTGTAGATTTACAGAAGATGGATTTGTTGAAGCTCACTTTCAAACAAATGCAATTGGAAGATGTGAATTTAAAATTTTTAACCTTTTCCAATGACCTCCATGCCGTGTCAAGATAGAAGCTTTCTAGTTTCCTTGTCATAATACCCTAGAGGGGTGTTGTTGCATATAATGACATGAACACATAATATACAGTCAGTTGGTATGTTACAAATATTGGCTGGGGAAAAAATGAATACATTGGAATAATTTGTATATATCTGGCGAAGCACAACATAAGGTATTCTTGAGGTATTGTGGTAGACATCCATGTAAAATATTGAAGCCTAAACATTGCAATATTAACTGTTTGACCAAGCACATGATGTCAGGTGTAGACTCCAACCACCATGGTGATGAATGCCTCATAGAAAAATGGTTTCTTTCAAATCATGAATGAAATGATGAATGCATCTATAAGTGCAATGTGTACATAAATGAAATTTTTGAAAAGGATTTATAAATCACCAAAAGGACATGCATTATTAATGTGAAACATAGATAACATATGAACTTCTCAGTAGAATATCCAAAAAGATGTCATTTGAAGAATGGAATTGAAAGACTGTAAGATTTGCACAAAATAGATCAGTTGAAAGGGCTTTCGAAACTGTCACACAAGTGTAACTTGCAAGTGTAAAGCTGAAACTCTTCATCTTTTGCCTCCCAGCCTATTGCAAAATGGGAAGTCTCAAGAAAAAGTATGGACATTCATCAGGCACCCAAAGGGAAAATATTTCATTAGAGATTACAACCAGAATTCCTTTGATTGACATGTATATAGAATAAATAATTATAGACAAAAAAAAAATGTAAAAGTGTTTGATTAAATATGTTAAAAGGGCTAAAGAATTTTTCAAGAATATGAAACTGCTACAAGACAAGGAAACAAGGGGATGATCAGCAATGTGATTGCAAATACTTTTTTAAAAGTGAACATTGAAAAATGTGGGAAAAGACATATTATTGAAGTAAAATATATTTTTCATCATGAATGGGGCTTTTATCATTTTTATTTTTATTTTTGGGTATCTTTCTAGCCCATGTGCATAAGGAGGGATTGTCTGTTGGAGATGCTTTTGTAGAAGTGTATGCAAAATGTGAAGGCATGGATTGGTTTGTGAATCTTTGATGAATTATATGTTTTGGTTAAAATATATATGTAAAATATGGAATTCCAAACAAAGGCAGAGAGATTGAGAGAGTATGTACTATGTGTTTAATGAAAATTTTAATTTTCTATATGGAGATGCATTTTAGGAAGAAGGCATAAGAAAAGAAGCTTTGAAAGATTAAAAAATCATTATGCTTGTATTGATAATGAATGAGAGTGGATGTTGATTTTGTCTGAGGGCAATTATTTCTACAAATTTATTTTCTCTCGAGAGTGATTTTTCTACTAAAAGGATAGAATAAGGAAAATGATCAATTACCTTAAACAAATAATTTGTAAATACAGTGTAATGTAATTAATTATATTTTTATTTTTATAGGTAGTTGATTAGTTTATGGGGGTAAATTTTCTTTCCTAAATAGTCATATTGTTTCGTATCAAAGGTTGTAACCAATGCACATGTTCTCTTGTATCTATAAAAGGGAAATCGAAGGCTGGAGGATAGGAGATATAGATAGATTTTAGGAGGCATGATATAGAAGACAAGTGCTTTCCTCTGTCTTTTTGTGGCAATAGATCATTTTCTTATGAGTTTAGTTCCTTGGTAACTATAGTTCAAGTAATTAAAGGTCGTCTTATATACTTGCATGAAAATTTATCATTTTTTATATTGATTTGAAATATCAAGGATATATTGGATCAGTTCAAGAAATATAATTTCTTTATATTACTTATTTAATTGGACCTCCCAAGAAGAGGTTAAAATAAGGTAGATAAGTGACAGTAGGAAAGATATTCACCCTTGTCAAAAGAGTTAAAACAACAGATAGATCTACACAAGTTGTGGGTTTCAAAATTGTCTTACAAATCTTATCAATACGTTAAGATCTC
The DNA here is from genome assembly GCA_018584345.1 of Thuja plicata. Classification (NCBI taxonomy): domain Eukaryota; kingdom Viridiplantae; phylum Streptophyta; class Pinopsida; order Cupressales; family Cupressaceae; genus Thuja; species Thuja plicata. The sequence goes on from MU226986.1 coordinate 7,188,108, forward strand.
ATCAGAGATTGACTTTGTTACCCAAACAAAGATAAGGAACTGACCATTTAACATTATTAAAACTTATATTCAATCATTTAAAAGAAGTAGGAGAAGCAAAAATATGATAAGTATAAGTAGGAGTAAAGATAGGATATTAACTTGATTCAAATATACATGCCAATTTGACCAGTTAGGAGAAGAATTCAAAAAGTACCAATTGTAGTGTTGGTTCCCAAATCAACAGATTGGAAAATTTTAAGACTGTGTTAGGCTATATGTTTAAATCTTTCGACTGATTTGGCCAACAAATGGGATTAACAACATTGTGGTTAACTTCCCCTACACTTTAGGCTCTACAAGACCTAGGGAGGTACACCTATTCACCAATTGGATCTTCAAGATTATGCTTTTAATAGTAGCTTATATCTCTATTATGTATTCTACTATTAATCTCTATCTCAGATTGGTATATATTCTTGAAATAGATTGATTTACTTGCTTACTACTTTATTACTTTCTAATTTTCTAATTGTCTTGTTTATTTTATCCCTTTTCTATTTTATTATCTACATCTGTATTAATCTCTATATTATTTTTTATTCTATCTAAAATTCTATGTCTCCTACTAAAATCTGGTTTATGTTTAGAATGAAATTTATATAGAATGGACCAGTGCCTTCTTCCCTATTGGGTTGCAGAGTCACTCCTTCTAAATCTTTAAGTATAACCATGTGAGACAATTTTTAAATCCTCCTCGTGCATGGATCTGTCAACTATCTAACCCATAATTCTATATAACTATATATCATCACTACAATTAGTCTAATTGAATTTAAATTTCCTGTGAAAGACCAATTAGACAAGAAACAAATGGATTATTATTTCTCAAATGAATCTTGATTCTTAAATTGTTATGACAACATATAATTTATTCATATGTAGATTTTAGATAGAAATAATTTACCTTAAATTAAAATCAAAGAGAACTATTCTAGATAAAAGATTTTCCACAACGTAATTGAGAAGGAAAATTGCTGATTATATTGCTTGCAAAATGATAAAAGATATTATTGCTTCTGATAATAGAAATTGTCTTGCTGATGATGATATTACAATTCAAAATGATCTTCGTTATATATAGAAGATAAAATTTTCTATCGAAAAGACATGCCTTTTGGCATATAGAACATAACTTAACGAATAAATAACTACTTTTTAAGATAAATAGATTCAATCCCCCTAGGTGATCGACATCATCTTGATCCTTATACACATTGACATTGACACATAAATGAATCATGTCATATTCCTCCTTGTAGAAGTTATCAGTAATCTTTATTATATGAGGCACTAGGTCTTCATCTCCGCCGATATCTTCAATAGCCCAAGACAGAATGTTAGTCAATTCATCTTTTCATTGTTCCAGTGATAGAAATTATTCATGGTGTAATATGGAAGGGAGTATGTCAGTCTATTTTCCTTCCAATCTCTGCATGTCATTAGCTAGATCTTTATGAAATCTCTTATGATTCTTGAGTAACTGTTTACCTTTAGCAAGATCATATGGTGATAGTGAATCTATCATTTGCATCTTTTTATCTAACCTTCCCTGCAATTTGACATGTTCTTCAAGGGCTTTAATTGTCCCTGTGTAATTACTCTAAAAATTCATATTGTTTTCCATCATATCTTTGGAATGAAGTTTGATCGATTCTACTGCTAGTTTGTTCACCTTTCCCTCACTGCTTTTCTCTATGTCTTTCAATTTATTTTTGATTGTTTGTGCTTTAAGTCTCCAGAATATACTATATTGGAGACAAATCACCACACTCTACTCTTGTTCATAATCATAAGAGGGATCTCCTTTTTCACTGATTTGGGTAGATTTTTTTCTTCCACCAAGTTGAGTATCCCTTTTTTGCCATTGTTGTTTCTCTAATTTATAATTTTTCATACAGAGAGTTATAAGTGTTTCTTTCTCTGACCAATAGTTCTACTTGGGCCTAGTTTAATTATGCTACATCTAGATTTAGTTGTGCGGTCACCTTGGGATCAGTTTTTCCTACTTGATGAATCATCAAGTGTCCAAATGTCTCCTTAGTATCATCTAGGATAGGTCTTTTATCTCTGGGATATAAATTCCATTGTACTCAAGCCTTTTTCCTTGGTTCATATCCTAAACCGATGTATATCTTATCTAATTTCTCTTGCATCATCCTTCTTTCAAGATCTTGTCGCTTTACAAAACTATCAAACACAATTATAGATCTCATTTACATCCTTGGAATATAATCACTGTAGCCTTTTTTAGGATTGGTATCCCTTTCTAAGGAGTCATTTCATTCATCTCATCTTCCACTTCAGTTGAAAATTATCCCAATAACTCCTCTTTGTCTGTTATGTTACCTAATCTTATCTCTAAGAAATTTTCTTTTGTATTGGTATAGCGGTATGTGCACCAAGTTGTGAACCAAAAAGGGGGGTATAAGTGGACACATTTTTTCTAAAATCGGGTAAACCTGAACTTGGAACAGACATTTGAGGGTCATGCACTCAAAATAAGATGTGTAAAAAATAAAAAAAATTGTAGTACTCTGAATCTAGTTTCTAAAATACTAAATGTTTTTAAAAACTGATAGGAATAAGAGGGTCAAACCTCGCGCACATGAAAACCTGTTCCTGATTTTTTAGAAAAACATAACATAGCTCTTTTCGTGCGCTATACAAAAGATATAGTTGTTGGAAATGAGATAAGTAACTGAGAGGGGAGGGGTGAATCAGTCACTCCAAAACAAATCCTTGTCCCTTAGATGTATAAATACTTTAATACTGTTGCTCGGGTCAGTTAAGATATTCTTCTGTAGCTCGGGTGTTCCTTTTGTATCTCGGGTGTCAAAGCAATCTTTAATGCAATTATACTTAGAGATTAAGTGCAAAAACATAAAACATAAAACAAGTAACAAGTACACATATGACACCAAGATTTAACGTGGAAACCCAATATGGGAAAAACTACCAATGTAACTAGTTACTATTTTTCACTCTTTTGAAGTGAGCCCTGTTAGGAGCCAACCCAATTAAAGGTTACAATAACACACTGTTAGGTGTGACCTATTTAAAGGATTTAATCACCCTATGAGGAGTGGCCTTGTTAGAGGTCTTCAACACTTCAATCTGGAAATGCTACCTTATGAGAGGATTTACAAAAGACTATTAAGTCTACTCTATTAAGATATTTTGATCACTGCTACAATTGTTAGAAAGTAACAATGGATTGACCTATATGTGTAAGCAACTATCTTTGCTGATTCAAATCTCTATTTTATTGTAACTGTATCCTTGCTGATCAGATATTCTATTGCAGCTCTGAGTGGTCTGTATTCAATCAGAATCCCATCTGATTTTGTCTTCATAGAATTCTACACTTTTGTCTTTTCACTTTCGCTTGCACTTACACACTTAGACTTCAACTCCAACACATTCAATCCAAACTTGACCTTTCATAAATACATGGTAAGCCCTATCAAGTTGGCTTGAATAAACTCTAAATGATAAAACATAATTTATTCGGCCTCATATAACCATTTAATTACATAATATAAATCACTGTTAGTTGGCTGCAACTGAATGCCCGACCAAGACTGAAATGCCCAAGTGAACTCAGTCAATACTGAGCTTCTTCAATGCCCAAATTCAACTCATTCTGTTTACCATCTGTACTCGGTCTGAAAGTAGACATTAGTTTAAAACCACTACATAAGTGTATATACATGTGTAACATCAATGAAACTACACAATTGAATAATTATCTTCAACAATATCCCTCTTTGGCATTGATGGCAACACAACATGTCATAATACAAATAATTGTGGAGCAACAGAAATTTTTTTTGATGTCTTTAGCTTCATTTTGATTCTCCCTCTGACAATGTCCCTAGCTTCATTCTGATTCTTATGTATTATAGAAAACTCTCCCTCTTTGACAACTGATGTCAAAGACTCCAATTCCACAAGTATTGTTTCTCTTTGAAGTTGTAATGTACCGGAATGTACTGATTCATCTACAATGGGCTCTAATAGATCTGCATCAACTGGAAGATTTTCACTGTCGCTCGGGTTGATACATCAGTAAATTGTATTTTAGTGACCTTCAGGTAGGGGATGTACCCCTAGCTTTCCTCTAATATACAAGAATGCATCCTTAGGTAAGGGTTTGGTGAATATGTCTGCAACTTGTTCTTTGGTTTTTACATATTCCAACCTTACTTCTCTATTATGTACTAATTCCCTTAAGAAATGATATTTTATTTCTATGTGCTTGGTTTTGGTGTGCATCAAAGGATTCTTTGAGATGTTAATGGCACTGGTGTTGTCACAGTAGATAATAGATGGTTCTTTTATCTCTTCCTTCATTCCTGACAACAACTGCTTGATCCATATGATGTTAGAACAGTTCACTGTTGCAGCAACATATTCTTCCTCTGCTATAGACAAAGAGATACAATTCTATTTCTTGCTAGTCCAAGACACTAACCTTTTTCCAAGAAAGAAATCTCCACCACTGGTGCTCTTCCTATCATTGACACTTCCAGCCCAATCAACATTAGTGAATGCTTTTAGATCAAAGTTTCCACCTTTCTTATACCATAAACCATAGTCTTCAGTACCTTTCAGATATCTCATAATTCTTTTGATTTCTATTTAGGTGATTATCTCTGGGATTAGCTAAAAATATTGCAACAATACCAACTGCCAATGCAATATCAGGTCTGGTGTGCACAACATATTGCATTTTTCCAATCATGGATCTGTAAGTGTTCTGATCTACCTCTTTTGAATCATCATCCTTAGATAGTTTATGTCCAGTACACATGGGTGTTCCAACAGGTTTGGAATCTTCCATACCAAATTTCTTGAGTATCTCCTTGATATATTTTGATTGAGTAATTTAGATACCATCCTTCATTTGATGTACTTGTAAACCAACAAAAAATTTGATCTCACCAAACATAGACATTTCAAATTCTTTTCTCATAGCTATAGAGAATGCTTTGCATAGGCCATCATAACCAGTGAATAATATCTCATAAACAAATATCTTTGCTAACAGTATTTTGTTCTATGGTCCTTCTTTGATGTACATGCTACTATTATCATTGGTTCTCTGAAATCCAATGCTTATTAGATAACTATATAGTCTTTCATACCAGGCTTTGGGTGCTTGCTTTAGTCCATACAATGCTTTGTGTAGCTTGCAAACAATATTTCTTCTGTTGGGATCAATAAAGCCTTTTTGTTGTTTAATGTAGACTTCCTCTTCTAGGATTCCATTAAAAAATGCAGACTTCACATCCATCTGATATACTTTGTATCCTTTATGTGCAACATATGCCAGAAGATTTCTAACTCCTTCAAGTCTTGCAATAGGAGAAAAAGTTTCTCCATAGTCAATACCCTCTTCTTGAGAATATCCTTTACAAACTATTCTGGCCTTGTTTCTAGAGACTTTCTGATTTTCATCCATCTTGTTTCTGAAAACCCACTTGGTTCCAATCACATTCTTGTCCTTTGGCCTAGGTACAAGAGTCCAAGTTTTATTCTTCTCAATCTGCTCAATCTCTTCATTCATTGTCTCTATCCAACTTTCAATATTCAATGCATCTTTAACAGTTCTAGGTTTAAATTTACTTAGTAAGCAAGTACCTTTTATTTTATTTCTTGTCATTACACCTTTTGTCTGATCTCCAACAATTTTCTCAGGTGCATGATTCCTTTTCACGTATCTAGAAAGTACTAGATCCTTCAATCTCGATTCTGGACTTGATCCACTAGGTCTGTCATTCTCAAACATTCTTTCTTGTTCCTCTATCTGATACTCAGTTCCCTCTGACTATGACTCAGGTCCTTCTGTCTGTGACTCAGGTCCTTCAGTATGTGACTCGGGTCCCTCTATCTGTGAGTCATGTCCTTCTACTAGGAGTTCATGTTGCACATTTTGCAACTCAGGTAGTACACTTTGTGTCAGTATATGTTGTCCCATCACCATTGCTTGAGTCATAGATATAGTATCAGGTTCATGATATACAAAGTTTCTATAGTCTTCAGGCTCTTTATTGCTCTTCTCTTCACATTTTTCTGTAAACTCATCAATCTTGACATGTACACTCTTTATGACTTTATGAGTAGTAAGATTTAGAAATTTGTATGCTTTTATTTTACACGAGTAACCTAGGAATATTCCTTCATCACTTTTTGCATCTAGTTTCCCGTTTCTTTCTTCCTTCAAGATGTAGCATCTACTTCCAAATACTTTGAAATAATGAACATTAGGTTTATAGCCATACCATAATTCAAAAGGTGTCTGATTACTACCTTTCTTTAGTTGAACTCTGTTCATGGTGAACACTGTAGTGCTGATGGCCTCCTTCCAATATTTGGCAGAAACATTCTTTTCAATCATTAAGGTTCTGGCACAATCCATAATGCATCTATTTCTCCTTTCTGCTATTCCATTTTTCTGTGGTGTACCAGGGGAAGATACCTATCTTTTGATTCCTCTTTCATTGCAGAATTCATTGAACTCATTAGAAATGAATTCTACTCCTCTGTCAAATCTTAGGCATTTTAGTTTCTTTCCTGTTTCTTTTTCAACTCTTGCAAGATACCACTTGAATTTCTGAAAAGCTTCTGATTTCTCTCTGAGAAACATGATAGTCATCATTCTAGAATGATCATCAAAAAATATAATAAAATATTTTTATCCAGTATAGCTTGTTGTTCCAATTGGTCCACATAGATCAGTATGTACCAATTCTAAGACTTCATCAGTATTGTAATTCTTGATCTTGAAGATAGTCTTGCTCATCTTTCCAATTTGACATTGTTTGCATATTGCTAACTCGGGTTTCTTCAAGATAGGAATACCTCTGACTCTTTTGTTCTTTCTTATGTTTACCAGATTGTCAAAATTCACGTGAAACAACCTTTTATTCCATAACCAAATTTATTCTACTTGTGCAATAAATCATGAACCTTCAATGAGATCAAGATAGATTAAATTACCTTTTTTTTCTTGCTAGTTCCAACTAGGTTCCCTTTACCATCCAGGAGCTTGGCCTTACCACTCATAAACTCTACCTTGAAGCCAATGTTGTTTAGCTGTGCTACACTAAGTATATTTTTCCTTAATCCTTCAACCCAATAATCATTATCACATTTGATTCCTTCTGTTAGAACAATGCAACCTTTTCCTTTTACGGGGCAAGGTTCAACATTCCCAAAACTGACACTTCCACCATCATAGTCTTCAAGATGTTCAAACTTTGTCTTATCACCAGTCATGTGATGAGAACAACTACTGTCAATTATCCAAGTATCATTTTTATTTATGTGTGAGAAAAGTGCATTCTTTTCATCTTCCTCATCTGACTCATCCTTAATGGCAATATAAACTATTTCTTCTTCTTCATCACTGTCAGAATCTTTTGCAATATAACAGGACTTCTTTCCTTTATCCTTATAGATTTTGTGGTTATGAAATATTTCTTGCCTTTGAATTTTTTAAACTTCCTCTCATCCTTGTCTTCATTTTTTGGACACTTTGCAACAATGTGACCAACCTCATTGCATGAGAAACAAATCAATGATATCTTTCCTCTATATTTTCATTTTGCAACTCTTCTTGCAAGAAGTGCTTCAATGATGTCAAGATCTTCATCATCAGATTCATCATCCCTATCACTTTCAATCTTCTTTCCTTTAGAGTACCTATCCTTCTTACCAAGGTTCAATTTGGCTTTGAATGTAGACTCAAGATTGCTAGAGCCAGGAGAGTAGTTGTCAAAATTGTCCAGCTCAAAGGTTGTAAGTTTTCCCACTAACGTATCTAGAGTAATGTCTTTGTTGCACCTCATTTCTTGAATGGCTGAAACTCTAATAGCATAGATAGGGAGTAAATTTCTGAGTGCCTTGATGACTACAGTAGTATCTTCAATTAGTCCACCTGCTGCTCTAATGGCACTTACAATCTTCTTGATTCTTTCACTGTACTTTGTGATATCTTCTCCTTATTTCATTTTCATCTGGTCAAATTGTCTTCTTAGAATTTCTACTTTAGCTCTCTTTACATTTGTATCACCTACATGAATGTCCTACAGTTTCTTCCACAAATCATGGGCTGTAGGGCAATCCTTGACTTCATTAAATTCCAAATAGATGAGTGAAGAAGCTATGCCAATCATCATTATGTTATGAATTTTCCATTCCATCATTTGTTCCACAGTCATAGTCCCTATTGGTGCAACATATTTGGTCTCTAAGAATTGTAAACCAACATCTCCAATAGTAGATAGATGTAGCTTCATCAGTTCCTACCATGCTAGGAAATTGTCTTTGTTTAGCTTTGGGATCTCCCTCCTGCAAGACATCTCTGATCTTTAGCTTAGGCCTTGAAACCTTTCCTAAAAGAACTTGAAGCTCTGATACCATTTGTTGGAAATGAGAAAAGTAACTGAGAGGGGAGGGGTGAATCAGTTACTCCAAAACAAATCCTTGTCTCTTAGATGTCTAAATACTTTAATACTGTTACTCAGGTTAGTTAAGATATTCTTCTGTAGCTCGGGTGTTCCTTCTGTATCTCGGGTGCAAAGCAATATTTAATGCAATTATACTTAGAGGTTAAGTGCAGAAACATAAAGCATTAAACAAGTAACAAGTACACATATGACACCAAGATTTAACATGGAAACCCAATATGGGAAAAACCACCAATGTAACTAGTTACTATTTTTCACTCTTCTGAAGTGAGCCCTATTAGGAGCCAACGCTATTAAAGGTTACAATAACACACTGTTAGGTGTGACCTATTTAAAGAATTTAATCACCTTGTGAGGAGTGGCCTTGTTAGAGGTCTTCAACACTTCAATATGGAAATTCTACCTTGTGAGAGGATTTACAAAGACTGTTAAGTCTACTCTGTTAAGAGATTTTGATCACTGCTACAATTGTTAGAAAGTAACAATGGATTGACCTGTATGTGTAAGAAACTATCTTTGCTGATTCATATCTCTACTTGATTGTAACTGGATCCTTGCTGATCAGATATTGTATTATAGCTCTGAGTATTCTGTATTCAATTAGAATCCCATCTGATTTCGCCTTCACAGAATTCCACACTTCTGCCTTTTCACTTTCGCTTGCACTTACACACTTAGACTTCAACTCCAACACATTCAATCCAAACTCGACCTTTCATAAATACATGGTAAGCCCTTTCAAGTCAGCTTGAATAAACTCTAAATGATAAAACATAATTCATTCGGCCTCATATAACCATTTAATTACATAATATAAATCACTATTAGTCGACTGCAACTGAATGCCCGACCAAGACTGAAATGCCCGAGTGAACTTGGTCAACACTGAACTTCTTCAATGCCTGAACTCAACTCATTTTGTTTACCATATGTGCTCAGTCTGAATGTAGACATTAGTGTAAAATCACTACATAAGTGTATATACATTAGTAACATCAATGACAATACACAATTGAATAATTGTCTTCAACAATAGTTATGTTGAATATTTTTCAAATCCCTTTGGTAGGCTGATAGGTAAGAGTGAGATCTAGAAGTTGTGTATTTTTTTGTAATTTTCTTATGAGTATTTTTTTTTCTATGATTTTTTGAAGTGACCACATCCTGAAAATTTGGTACATGTTCGTGCGCTGGGCATAACTTGCATCAAAATAATCGAAAATGAATTTTTTTTAAAGTGTATAGAATCAAGTGTAGAACAATAATATGTAATTTATTTTTAATTTGGTTAAGCATATCAAAAGTTATTAAAAAAATGGTAGATATATGTCTGTGAGGATAAAGTCGAGAATTTATCTTACAAATTGCAAAACTAATGAAGATAAAGTCAAGAATTGCAAAACTAATGAAGATAAAGTCGATAATTTATCTTACAAGCTGAAAAAATGTCTAAAAGAACAAAAATGGAAGGAAAATGAGCCTCCAAGCCTTTGGGTCATTTTCCAAGCCTCTTCCCAAGCCTTAACCCGATTAGGTTTCTAAATCTCAAATAACCCGATTGGGTTCTAAAAAGAAAAAAGTACCTTTTCAACTCCTACATAAGCCAAACGGGTTCTAGAGAATAAAATGCACAATTTTCACTTTTTCAAAACCCAATCGGGTTTTGAAGAAGTAAAAATTATGCATTTTATTCTCTATAACCCGATTCGATTATGAAGAAATTAAAATATGCTTTTCTCTGGAAGTAATAACTTCCACATACAAAGTCTGATTGACTCTGTTCAGAAAGTGTAGGAAAGATCTTGAGATGATCTAACACATGATTAACCTATGATCACCTTTAGTCATCCACATTTTTTCTACCATCCATTTGAATCAAGTAAGGTATAAAATAGGTACTCATTATTTCCCTTACATGCAACGTATAGGTAAATCAGCTCTCTCTCTCTCTCTACCCTTGTTAGAAATGGCCTAAGCCGTGGGATTTCAAAATGATGACATTATTTTTCCATTAGTATACTCACTAAAAAACATAGATAGAAATCATGCATTACCGGTGAACCAAAAGCAGTACCAGTGAAATGCAAGCATACCCGACAGAACAAAGATTTATGAGAAAAAAGCTAAGTATAAAAGTGACAAGCATCACCGAAAATCACAAGCATCATCGGTGACCACAAGCATCACCGGTAACCACAAGCATTACCGGCGACACAATTTTCAGAACTAACCCAACAGAAAAGAAAAGGCATACCCAAAAACCAGTTCAAGAAAGGAACACCGACGATTAAGAAAACCGACCATCAGAACCGACAGACAGATCAAGAACTCGTAAATTGTGGATCTAAGTTTTACACGATGATTAAAGCAATGTAATTCTATTTATAGAGTTTTATTTTGTTTTAAATCATATTAGATGGTCATGCAAGCTTTATGTAAATTCTTTAAAGCATCCTAACGGATCTAAAGCATATCTAACTAAAGATCAAGGTCAAGTTGTAAACCTTGGATCTAGAGTTAACTTGTGATGCATGAATCAAGAATTGAACCTAAATTTGTATAAATGGATGTTCATACTCAATTATGAGTAACATGAATTCTTATTATTTGATAGCCACGAAGAGCATCTAAGGAGCAGAAGACAGAGTTCATGCAAAGATAAAAAATAGAGTATATCAGTTATCAAGAACAGACAGAGGCTACTGACAAGAAGACAAAGGTATTATTCAATCATGGAAGGATGATTACTAATATGTATGAAGCTTTATAGGTTCTGTTATCAGCAATTGAAGATTGCATTTATCATCAGATCAAAGACTTATGTAGTTGCATTCTAACAAGTGCATCACATCTAAAATCCTTTTGTAGAAGGTGGACTTAACCGTTCTTTCCAAATCTC
>MU226986.1:7206583-7254498 GCA_018584345.1 Thuja plicata
AAGATCAAGGTCAAGTTGTAAACCTTGGATCTAGAGTTAACTTGCGATGCATGAATCAAGAATTGAACCTAAATTTGTATAAATAGATGTTCATACTCAATTATGAGTAACATGAATTCTTATTATTTGATAGCCATGAAGAGCATCTAAGGAGTAAAAGGCAAAATTCATGCAAAGATTAGAAACAGAGTATATCAGTTATCAAGAACACACAGAGGCTACCGACGAGTAGAAAAAGGTATTATTCAATCATGGAAGGATGATTACTAATATGTATGAAGCTTTATAGGATCTATTATCAGCAATTGAAGATTGCATTTATCATCAGATCAAAGACTTATGTAGTTGCATTCTAACAAGCACATCACATCTAAAATCCTTTTGTAGAAGGTGGACTTAACCGTTCTTTCCAAATCTCTTAAAAGAGTGCACACTTAACAGTGTTGCTAAAGCTTCAAATAAAGTAGATCTTAACAGGTCTCCACTGTAATACTCCTAATAGGGTAGGTCATCAGAAGTGACCAAATGTAAGCCTTAACCAGCCCCTTCTTATCTGTAGATAGTGAAGTTTGTGGGTAGCAATCCCCACCGCAGTTTTTACTTCCTTAATAGGAGTTTTCTATGATATCATATCTTGTGTCATGTGTTATCTATTTTCATGAATGTTTTTATTATTGTTACATATCAGAAGAATGTATGATATGATTACATATGCATAAAGAAAGATGAACAGTTAGATAAGATAAATTACAAACTGATGACTAAGGGTTAATGGGCTAACCAAGAAAAGTTTTAGAGGTACTGATTCACCCCTCCCCTCTCAGTACATCATCTCAATATAATTCCAACACAAAAATGTATTATGTTTCTAATAACCCATCGGGTTCTGTGACAAATTGAGTTTTGTTATAATATTTTCTAGGCTTGGTTACCAAGCCTAGAAAAAATTTGAATTTTCAATAACCCTATCGGGTTATATGATTTTTTTTTTTTTAAAGATGTGTCCACTTTTTTGACTCACAACTTGGTGCACATACTCATATGAAAGTCTTGAACTTAGGAGTGTTTATACAATATTGATCTGATACAAAATATTCATAATCAATAATTCTCTCATACTCAACCTCATATGTTTGTACCTAACACGACATGATTTCATTAGGCAAGTCATCATTCATTTCTAATGGTGGTATCTGATCAACATATGTTTCTTCCCTTATAGGGTTGTCACTATACCCAAACTATGTAGTTGACTCTGGTGAAAGGTGGGCTATAGGTGTGACTCCCCTGACATCTTTTGGTTTATCTCTAAACACATAGAAAGGAACTGTAGATACCCTAAATTGGTCAAGACAAATCAAATTCAAATCAAGAAATTAAACATCAAAGGATGAATTAATTAAAAATCAAAGCTATTGGATTAATTAAATTACAAAGATCAAATAAATATGCAATTGATTTTAATCAATTATTTGTATAGTTTAAATCAAATTTAATCCAACACATTCAAGGGAACCCATGGCTAAATCAATTAATTAAATTCATTTATTCTCACCAACCACAATAGGACAAAAATCAAATCAACCAATAAGGTGAGGGTATTTGAATCACATGGATCAAGGACAAATAAATTCTCCACCACTCATCTTGAGGTGCATCTTGACCATCCATCTTTGTCTCTTTGTCCCAATATTTAAAACCATTAACTTGACTCAACCTTAATTAGGGTTAGTTAACTCTACCCCTACTATTGTAAAATCCTCTAAATATGATTCATTCTAAGATAAAATCACCAATTCACATTCATTCTCATTTTCATTTGCATTATAGTTAAATTGCTTGCATCCATGCTTAGCATAGTTTGAGTTCTTTAGTTTGGTTCTTGCATCTTTAGTTTAAATTGCGTCATAATTCATCATGTTTTAGATTAATTTTCTTATCATGTAGCTTAATCTATCAAATTCTCATTCTAGGATTGTCACTTGAGGAATGCTTAAAATATGAGAGCATTGTTTTAGCTTCCTAGTTAGAGAGAGATGAGACAGTTTCAATTGTTCAATTTGATGTCTTAGTATGATAGATCTTTGAATACTTTCAAATTGATAGAATTGAGTAAATGTTTCATGAATATGCATTAAATTGTATACAAATTGGCATCCACATTGAGGCATCTTGCCTTTACTAACTTTGTTTGTCCAATTTGAGTAATTAGAATGCAGATTTGGAGATTTTCTGGAGTTCTGTCACCTATGCCTTAAAGATGAGAACCTCTTACCTAAAGAACACCACATGTACCCTAAAGTACAATGCCCTTACCTCAAAGATCAGAACCTATGCAAAATTAGTAGACATTTGCAATACCTTTTAGCTCATGTGCATCATCTTTTGGTGCCTATTTACTATCTTTCACTACCTACACCTTAAATTGGAGTGCTTCTACTTTTTATCTTAGCTTTTGCACTATATTCTGGCTCCTATACAACTTGTTTTATCGCCTATGCATGTTTCTATAGCATCTACACATAATAGTTTAAATTTTCAGATTTTGAAGCTAACCTTCTTTTGAAATGATTTGCAGATGGCTAAGCATAACAAGGTGAGAGGTCTTGCATCCCTGATTCCTAGTTATTATAAGATCAAAGAGGAAAAGAAAGAACTTAGATGATGGAAAGAAGTAAAGGATTCTATTAGAGCTAAAAAAAATTTACATGAAAGGATTCTCATGCACTTATTGTGTGTGTGATTTTATGCACCTATTAAGAAAGACACAACACTTCAATAGATCATTATATTAGTGAAAAAGCATAAAAAACAAAGGTTTCATATAAATCACTAAAACTGATCTATTGCTTCCTATCTAGGAGGAGTTTGAAGAATTCAAGAATCATGCCCTCAGATTATGCACAAATGAGTGACATATACAACCTAAGAATGAAATATTTGAGTAAAAACTAATCTAGATATTCAAGAAACATGCATATTAGCTCTAAAAATGAAGATAATAACAATGCATAATAACAAAGCTAAGATGCAACATGATTTCACAGTAATATCAACATCATAACAATGCTTTCAATTCTAAAAATTTAGGGCCATTTGTGCTCAAAATTCATTCTATTTATAGAGGAATTTGAGAGTGAGAGGAGAGAGGAAGCCATTAATGGAGGTGTAAGAACATTAATGGTGGATGTAAGAGGCATTAATGAAAGGAGCATTAATGAGATATGGGTGAAGCGAATATGCATTAAAAGAGAGAATTTAAGAGGCATGGTGAGGGTTTAAGAAGCATGGGTGAGGGTTTAAGGTCAAGCTTGAGAAATTTGAATTTTGGGAGTGGGTTGAATTCCTAATCACAAAATTAGGAATGTGACATCATTAGGAAGTGAGTTAGAATGAAATTAAGATTAGGATTGGGCTTAGCATGGCGGGAATAGGTTGGGATGGGTTTGAACCTAGGGTTAAGGTGGTTGAGGTAGGTTAGGTTAGAGGGAATATTAATAAAATAAATTATATTTAATATATTCATTCAAAAATAGGGAAATTAATTATTTAAGCTTTTGATTGATTTTGATAATTAATTAGGACTATAGCCAATTAATTAGATTGATTTAGGCTAGGGGATAGGCTTTTGCAAGTGACGTGGTATAATAGAGATTTTATTTAATTCCTTTTAAATTAATTACCTTAGCCATGATTTGATTTGAATTGATTTGAATTGAATTGATTTTATTTGATTTGATTGGCTAAGGTGATTAATAAAATTTAGTGATTATATCACTTAGGAGATTAATTTTGATTTGAATGAATTATGCCAACCGATTGAAGAGTTATTTTGACATAATTGGGGGTATGACAACACTTAGGGAAAATAGGGTCTATAGTCAGAGCAGGCCAAATTAGGGTGGTTACATTTTCCCCTCTTAGAATTGATGTGTGAGGAGTGCATTAATTCAAAGAAAGTTTTTTTTTTTATGTTTGACTCCAGAAAGTTTGAGAATTTCACTCATGATAAAAAAAAATGCCAGATGAGATCAGTCTCGCACTTGAGTGAACTAAACTAATAGAATTGACTTTGAACTTGATCGAACAAAGGTCAATAAGAAAAGATCTTAAAGATATCAATTTTAAACTTGGTTGTCATCCAAAGATTGATAATACTGACTCCAAACTTGGTTGTCATCCAAAAGTTAGTATGAAGCTTCCAAGAGCTTTAATAAGAATCTAAGAAAAAGTAGACGTAGGATATCCATCTTGTGAGAACCGAAGCCTTCAATCCAACAGTTCTGACTTAGTCAAGGAGCCATCATGCCTTTAGTTTTTTTGATAACGAAGTCATTTTAATGTTGTTTTGAGAAAGAATTTGATTGATGATAGTGTCATCATGCCCCCTCGAGAATGAAATCAAAGGAAAAATAAAAGGAAATCCCTCTATTGAAATGATGCATCACTTGCAGCGAGTGGTTTAGGTCAAGTAAGATTGGTTTAGAAGAAGTGAAGAAATGAAGGTGTGTTGAGAGTAAACACACGAGTACCAAGTTAATTATGTGAAAAATGTGAGTTTTGAGTCGAATAAAATGATGTCTGACCAAGATTTGGATGAAATGTGCAATTTTGATGATATAGAACTTGGAAAACTGATTTTCAGAATAGATGGAGCAATTCTGCATTTTCAGGAACTGTTGCAAAAAATTATATTATATTATGTAAAATGGCGTAGTTACCTTCAATTTTGTTCCTGATTGATCAAAAAGAGAATAGAAATGGAGTTTTAGTTATCCAGGAGGAGTTTCAGAACTCCTAAATAGCTGAAAAAAGTCCAATATATATCTAAAAAATCACTTTTTAACTATTCATTTGCACTTTTACCTTTAGTAATTTTTAGATCTTTGTAGAGAAGATGGTGGTCCTGATTAGGAAGCATCATTTTGAGCTCAGCCATCGACATCAGCGTTCGACCGACTATGCACCTCTGGTAAGTACTCATAAACCTACCCTATGAATTTTGCAAATTCAATTTTTATGCATTTCTGTAGAAGTTATAGCTAGTTTAGTTTTGTGTCGCATCTGAGATTCCGGATCGCACCCTATCCAACCCATGTCATATCCTATGGATACAAGAAATCCTGTATCATATCCAGGATTTCCTAGATTGTACCTTGCAGAACCAATTTTCATCATTTTTCATAGTTTTTAGAATGGCTTTGAATTTCCTCATACCCGGCAAAATCAAGGTCGTAAGCCGCATCCCACGTCACACCCTATCAATCCTGTATCGTATCTGGGATATGCCATCACATCCCAAAAATCAGGGATCGTATCCCTTAAAAAGGCTCATACCCTATTTTTACAGAATCATTTCTGGTTTTATACTTAGAATTTTACAAAATGTGAACTGTTTTTGATCTGTTGGCTAGAAAAATACTTAGTAGATCCTATTTCTATGTAGTCGTCATAGATAGAGCACTGATTTTCCTTTGTAATTTCTATTTTGGTGTAAAATAGGCCACTTTTGAGGTAGTATATTTCTGTGGACCATACCCTTGACGTGTCCTTACCTTGGTGTGACAGTTGTCAGTTGATGAGCTAGATATAGTAGCTCAAGTAGGTTTACAGTATTTGATAGATTTACCTGACATTAGGGTAAATCAAGGGTTGTTGACTACTCTTTCCAAGAGATGGCACTCAGAGAAAAACACCTTCCATCTCCTGACTAGGGAGATGACCATCAAAGCAGAGGATGTGTGGAGGATACTACGAGTTCCAATGATGGGTCGCAAGGTGTGATTTGAGGCGACGTCTGCTATTACTATTGGTGTAGCTTGGAGTTTCTTTGGAGATGATACACTTGATTAAAGATACATCAACTGGGACTACATGTATGATCACTATGATCTCCTATGTGTATATTTAGCTAGATTGATTGGCGGTATCTTGATGCTAGACAAAGGACAACATGGTTTTCTTGTAGGATGGGTAGATATGTTGGAGTAGATGGTTGTTTCAGGATATAGATTCACGTGGGGTAGCTACATTATTACGCACATGTATAGGGAGCTCCATGAGATTGTATACCATCATTCCCAGAGTATGACTGTTAGGATACTGATTCTACAGATCTGGGCTTGGGAGCACATCCCAGTTACACAGCCAGTAGTGGATAGGCAGCACATACCAGAGAAACCTTATGTGTACATGTATGCAGGCCTTATCCAACAACCCCATCTGGGCAAGGTAGAGTACTGGTGTCACCTTTTTGATGATATGATAGTAGTAGTATGTAGACCGTACCAATATTGTCAGGAGTGAGGATCTGACAGATGATAGATTTCATTCTTCTTTTAGATTAGATACTTGATCGGCAAGACCTGATACATCATAGAGAAGTTCATGCATACCCATGTTTTGAGACAGTTTGGCTGAGTATAGGGAAGGAGTCAGGACATGAATATATGCCCAGGTCAAAGATGAGACGCCAGATTGGGGTCCTTAGTTGAGGTATGGGACTGCACACCAGGAGATTAGGGATATGGTCAAAGTTGCCTGGGACCTCCGATTAGATGTGGTAGATGCAGGCTGTTTATATAGATATTTAGCATAGATGCTCCAGCATCCCTTCAACATTTTACAGTACCAAATGAGGCCATTCCTTGCATCAAGGACCCTCTAGATTATGATCCTACCAAGGATCATCCTGCCAGGGGTAGAGGAGGAGCTCAGAGAGAGAGAAGGGCGCTTGTTGTAGGGACAGAGCCAGAGATGGTGAATGAGATGGGAGACTCCCTCATCCAGATGATGGTGATGATGGTGGAGATGATAGGGGTAGGGGCATAGTGGGAGCGTAGTAGATGGTAGTGGTGGTGCTAGTGGCAGTGGAGAGGTTCGGCATACCTAATTTAGATTTGTTACTCCATGGATGGATCCAAGGCCATTGCTCACAGGAGAGCAGCAGAGACAGTAGAGGCAGCAGTAGAGCCCACAGGATAGGCCCTCAGGGCAAGATTTTGGCAAGGGTTCTAGCAGGGATGAATATCCCTTATCATAGTGTGAGTGAGAGTGAGAGCAGCTTAGGGCTAGGATCATTGCATTATAGGTCAGGCTCACTATAGAAGATGCATTACTGGCTAACAAAGATGTAAAACTTGAGAGACTCAGGGCCAAGAGAGATACACAGGCTTGTACCACCATTCATTAGGGCAAGAGAGATACATATTACTATGCTCTATATCATGCAACAATGCCAGAGGGGAAAAGAGCTATATCTTTTTCACGATTGGACCAGCAGTCAGAGGGGGCTATGCCACCACTAGCAGCTCTATTTTTACCACCTCCTCCTCCTCCTCCAGATCAAGGAGAGGGGGGAGTTAGACATGATATATCCTTTTGTACCATTTTTGTGATATGAGATTGTATATCTGGATCCTTGTGGGACCATTATTTTGTACCATGATATTCATACATGTATATCTAATTCATACTGATTCTCTGATACTCTTTGTGTAGATAGTTCTATATTTTTTGACTTGTTCCATGATTTGATATATATATATATATATCTAATGCAGCTTTTCCTGATTCTGACATGTTCATGGGTTCTTTTTGCTTTTGATAGATGTTGATGCATGTAACACCCCAAAATTGGCACCTTACAATTCTAATCAATTTTGGTGCATTTTCTCATCATCAAAGTCCTATTGTACTAGGAAAATTCTTCTTCCTAATTGTCTTTAATTGACTTAGTCTCAAATACAGAAAACCTGAATTTGCATAAATATTACACTATGTTTAATTCCTAAATATTCAAGATTTATTAGCTAAAAATCCCTATGATTAATTAATTTAATTCTAAAACCCTAAGTGCTTTTAAATTAAATTAATTCCACTCCCTTTAGCTAATACACATCAAAAGGAATTTAAAAATTATTTGGTTATTTGAATGGATTATCCTCAAATGAATTTCATAATTCCATGTGAAAAGTCACTCATGTGGCAATAATTCCTTCATTTAATTAAATAAATCTTTCAATTTTGTCTCACCTTCCTCCATGGAGATGAAGAGTCAGCCATTTCTTTCCAAGAAACTCTTCATCCTCTCTTCAGGATCTTCTATATTATGGACCTTCTTTTCTTCATTTGAGAGGAGCAATTTTAGAGTATCTAAACTATAGAAAAATCTTGTCTCAATTTTCTCATATTTTCAATCATTTATTGCATAATTAGTATGATTTCATTTAGATCAATGGAATTTTGCATCTTAAATTAGTTTGCTTATGTATCAAATAGCTTAATTCTACTATATTTTTCAAGTTCTTAGCTTAAAATATGCATTTCCATTCTTGGATTGTAATTACATCTCATATAGAATAAATGGTATTTCAGTTTTTATAATGCTTTCAAATCCTCCATTTTAGTAATGGTCATGGTTGTTGGCTCTCATTCTGAGAGTAATTGAAAAACCCCAACTAAATAAGAGGCAACAGGTCGATTCAATCAATATTGTGGAATGAACAATTCATGTTCACTTTCATAATTTGATGATTGAGCAATGACTATGTTGTGTTGTGGCTGATTTAGAGGTCAACATTCAGACACATACATTTTGGCACCCACCGTGGGGTAGAATATTGATTTCTGACCTCACTCTCAAATTTTTTTTTGACAAAATTTTGTGCTCTACCATACGGCCGTACTTCTCTATGTATAGATTCTCATGAGAGAATTCTGAGCAGGCCACGTGAAGTTTTGCACTTCCTTGTGTGAAGCCTTGCAATTCCTCACGAGAATCCTTGTACTTCCTCACGCAAGACTCAGGGCCAGTTTTTTTAAAAATTTCACTATTTTTGCAAGTACTGTTTCAGATTTTTTTTGATCACTCTAATATGTTGCTATTTTTTTATCTTTTTGATTTTTCTAACAGCATAATAGCTGGCTATAGGTTGCTTGACAAAGATATAAACTTGCTAATGGTTTTCTTGCAAGACGATTGTCGAAGATTATAAAAAAACATTGTGCTTGTTTATTCCTTTCATCACATAGTATAAATAGGACCTTGTTAAAATTTTGTAGGAATCTTGATAGAAAAATAGGGGAATAGGATCTTCATTACATGGAAGTGATGCCCATGGATGAATCTGAGACCTAGATGTTGTGAGCATGATGAAGACCTAGGGAAGCAAGGAAAGTTAACAAACCTTTAGCACATTCACTTGTTAGGGGATTATGCTCTTCTCTCTTTGAGATAATCAGGAACCCAAAGGCTTGTGAATTGGTTGGAGGAGAGTGATCTTGGTGATGAAAATGTCTTGTGTGTTTGGGTAAGGTGAAGAGGTAGAGAAGTATGCTCTTCTCTCTTTGAGAGAATTAGAAAATCCGACCCTCAAATCCAAGCCAAGTTTTGTGTCACCTTTAGAGGGCCTGCCAGAAGTTGAACCTCCGGGAATGACCCAAGTGAGTACATACCTATCACTGATGATTCCACCTCACTATAATAAAGTCTTCTTTTTTGAGTCCAAAGAATCCAAAGCCATGGTAACTTCTTTCTTAGGATTCTGACTATCATCTTGAGAAAGCCTTGTCTGTTGTACTGAGCGGTACCACTCCTAGCCCTGCTTGCGAGGGTGTATGACTTTCAAGTGTTGGTGTGGCTGTGAGGCCCTAACCCTATATCAGGGGCACCGAAGGTTATTGTGAATAGAATCCCACTAAAAACTTTCTTAGTTAGATGCCTACCCGGATCACCTGTGAAAGAAGACATAAACTATGCGCAGGGAGGGGGAAGAATCTCTCCCCTAGATTCTCAACATAGGTATGCACCTGGATGCTTGAGGTGGTATATGACACTGGCCACTGCTTCAAGGGTCACCTTTGAACATATATTACTGAGTCCTTGGAAACACCAAAAACACGGGTGCCCTCTCGGGGGTGACACTGTTATGTGAGGTGCACACATACGCATAAGATAGTGAGGCACAGATTTTGTCTTCTCTACCATTTTTTTTGTAGGGATAACTAAGTGTTTGTTTTGAGTCTTAAACCATCCAAACATAATTAAACAAAGACTCCCATGATTCTACCAAGTTTCCTTATCCTTGGTAGAAATGTTTGCGACTACTTCTTGCGTCACTATTGCTTGATCAAAAATTTGTGCCTGTTAATGATTGCTTGTCACCTTCAAACTAAGATTGCTGACTTGAACTATCATAAAACCATCCTAAATCTAGAGATTCTATTAGAGAACAGTCTTGACTGTGTCTCAAAACCTGATTTTTGTCTCAAAAATTGAGTTGATCTATCGAAACCTAGAGTTTTCTCACACAAGATTTCAGAAACTAAGCACTTCCTTGCATGAGCTTTCATTTTCTCACACGCAGTTACGAGTTTCCTCATGCAAAACAACATTTTATCGCACAAATCTATCCTCTGGTGTCCTAAAACAATGAGTTGTTTCCCATTGACTGATGAGTTTTTTGTCTGATCTGATTTTTGCCTGAGATCCGATTGCCTGTTTCCCTGTTCTCTACAGTCTGAAACTTATTTTCTTGAGTTGCAAACTGACTGATTCTTTCTCAAACTCATTTTGTCTCTTTGTTCTCTATCATACCTTTCTGTGCTTTTGTACCTTGCGATGTGATAGTCACATCTCGACTGTTCTATCCATACTCTTGATAATTCATGTCGGGTGCATTTCACATCTTGGCTGTTCTAGCCTATTATCTCCTTTTCTCTATTTCTAGAGGTAGAGTTCTAAGTTGGATCCTAGGTCCTCCCTCATTTCATTTTTGTTTATGCCTGTTACAACTAGAAGCGGCAACATATTTCCCATTTGTGGTTGTGGAATAGGAAGAGGTAAAACTTGTAATCAAGGAAAAGGTCATTCCGAACCTGTTGTTCAATATGATAGTCAAGAGGGATCATCACATTCCTCCTCTCCATTTAGTACAAATCCCAGTCCAAATAAAAAATTGATGTTTCAGCAGTACTATAATCCTTTGTTTCAAACAAAAATTGAACCATTGTTTCAAGATCAACAAAACTTTAGAAGGTCATCTATTTGGGTTGACCCTATTGATGATCCTTGCTGCCTTATTGATCCTTTTGAACATATCAATCCTTTTTATCCTATCAACCCCTTTGACCTGCCAAAAGTTACATTGACCACAAACTCTCGTCTCAATACACACACTCACACTGAACCTGTGCACACAGGGCAATCCCACATCAACGACATGGCAACTCCTTTTGATTACCTACAAGGTCAACCACACCAAGGTCCATGACCAATCTCAAGATGTTCAAGGTCAAAAAAGTGATCAACATCACCATCATCCTCCTCCACATGACCAGAGTCAAGATCTGAACCCAAGCATTTATGAGATCCGATAACTCAAAATGACATAGAGGCTACAAAATATAATAAGGCTCTCATCAAGATGATGGAAATTCTCCTTGCAAAAGATAAAGAGAAATATTTTCTAGATTTGGCAAACCAAGGAGTTAAGCTACCCTCAAATTTCAAAGTGGAAACACTTGTAGCTAAAGAGGAAGAGATTGAGACTACCAAATTGCAAAACATGATTCAAGATATGCAAAAACAAATCAGCCAACTTTTAAAGGATAAGGACAAACTCGCACAACAATTCACGATGGAGAGTATCTATCCTTTTCCTTTTGATAGGAGTCTTCATAAGCCACCTTTTCCCAAGGGTGTGGAACTCCCTAAGTATGATAAATATCTGGGTACCACCGATCCTCAGGATCATTTGAGAGAATTTGGGGCCCTATCTATGGAGTTAATTCATGATCAAACTTATTTAATGCATCTCTTTCCCCGAAGTCTGGATGGACCTTCCATGGAGTGGTTTTCTTGACTACCCACCGGCATTAAGAATTTTGATGAGATTGCAAATCTCTTTATCCAGCATTATTCTCACAACATACAACATCCCGTCAACATTAGGGACCTTTGCAATCTCAAGCAAAGATAAGGGGAACCATTCTTGACATTTCTCCAGAGATGGAGATAGCTTTGGACTAAGTATCCTCGTAAAATACCTGAATCTGAGAAACTTGACATCTTCTTGGACAATCTCACTCCTAATTTTGGGTATCATGTACAACTTCAAGGTCCCCTCAATTTTGACAGCATGATTAAACAAGCTATGAGTATAAAAGAATTTATGGTTAAGAAGGGGGAATTGATTTATACAAAGACAACAAACAAGGTTCCTCCTCTTCCAACAAAGATAAAGGAAAGTTTGTCAACAAGAATAGAGATGTTGTGAATGATGGAGTGGTTGATAATGTGACCTCAGCTCCTTCAAAACCAGTTTTCAATCTTACTTCTTGTATACAAGCGGTCAAAACTGCTAAAAAGGTTGCACTAAACACTCAACCGCCTTCTATATTCTCTAGCTACTAACCTTGGGCCCCTCGACCCAAGTGTGAATTTACTTCCTTGGGAGAAATGCCTTATGTAGTTTACAAGACTTTGGTGCAAAACCAGATTCTCACTCCTTTGGACAAGCATCCATATGATCTGCAACCATGACCCCATTGGTGGAACAAAAATGCATACTGTGACTATCACTAGAACAAGGGTCATAAGAATTCTACTTATCTTTAGTTGCGATATAAGGTCCAAGATCTGATTGATAATGAGGTTATTGTTGTGGAAAATCATAATAAGAATTCAGATCACCAGGCATTTAAAGATCATTTTCCTCATCACGAGAAAGGTGAGTCTTCCAACACTAAGAACAACAATGATAAGGTTAACTACGTGCATACCACTTATGACAATGTCATCAACATGATCGAACCTATTGAAGTTGAGTATTTTAATGTGATTACTATCAAGGGGAGAAGGGATGCTCCTAAGCCTAAGACTCCATTTGTCTTGAGAGGCCCCGGGTCTCATTCATCTGAACCTGAATTGTCTCAGAATTGTGCAAACATTGTTACCAGACCCTGCGCTAAGATCACTCTCAAGGGCCCTAACCCTCCCGCTACTACATCCGTAGCAAAGAAACCCATAGATAAAGCTGTTGTTGGCCCTACCAATAAGATGATGAAAGTGGTCCCCACACCTCCTACTGCTAGTTATATCATTCTCGACTAGCTCCAAAGAACCAATGCTCAAATAACCATCTTTGAGCTGTTGAAGATCTCGCCTGCTCATAGGCAGATTCTGGATAAAGCCCTTACAAAGGCTAATGTCCCCAAAGACATCAATCTTGATCAGTTTCAATCTATGGTGGGTCACTTGACTTCACACTATCTATCTTTCTCAGAAGAAGATGACCATTCGATCAGCCTCCCACATAATGCTCCTTTGCATATAGAAGTCATGACAAGAAAAAAAATGTGTCCACCGCGTCCTTATTTATAATGGTGCTGGCCTCAATATCTGCTCTGCTCACTTTCTTTCTCAGCTAGGCTATGATGAATATCACATAGATTTCCCTAAGAAAATTACTATCAAAGCCTATGATGAAGAAGAAAGAAAGTCTAAGGGTTTAGTTGTGCTACCCATTCAGGTTGGACTTATTGAAAGAGATATCACATGTCAAGTTCTGGACATTCCTCTTGCCTATAACATACTATTTGGAAGACCTTGGATCCATGAAATGCAAGCGGTTCCCTCTATGTATCATCAGTGCATCAAGTTTCCTTTCCACGACATAAAAGTGATAGTTCCTTCTAATATGGACTCTTCTTGTAATACGCTCACATAGTCAACTGATATTTTTGTTCCTACTAATAGAGAATACACAAAATTCTATGATGCCAAGCTTAGAGACATGGAACAAACTTTGAAAATCAAAGACATGGGCATGGGGTAGTATCAAATAGAACTTGTGCTATCATTAGCAGCTCTACCTCTGTCTACTCGTTCTTACGGGAGACCTTCTGAGAACAATAAATCTTCTACTCATCCTGAAATAGTTTATGATGGTGCCTTTGTATGGGCTTCAACACCATTAGAAGATGAAGATGAGGAAAGAGCTATTAAAGCTTGGCTTTACAAAGGAAAGGACATATCTGAACAGACTGCCCTAGCTCATGAACTAGATCCCAATAGTGAAGGTCTTAAAATTATGAAATAATTTGGATACAAAGGGAGTGGCCCAATAGGGGTGAATGGTAATGGGATAATTGAGCCTATTAAAGCTATGGGTCAAAAGATGAAAGACACAACTAGTTTAGGCTTCAAGAAGATCCCGTTCCATCTAGAGATTAACAAATTTGTGCCAAAAACTGGATCCTCCATCAGAACCTGAAGGCACAGCTATAGTTGACATCGCAGAAGATAGCTCTGATGAAGATTCCTTCCCTTATCCCATTCCTCTAGACCTAGCAGCATTCTTTGTTGAGCCAGATAATTTTGTACCGCATGTCAGTACAGTTGAGACTAACAACGATTCTGATAAAACCACTCCATTTATTGCATTAACCTATGAACAATGGAAAGTGTTACAAGACCCTGATTTCCAGGGTGAATGGTACATACCACCAGAGTTTCAAGAGCAGTTGGCACAAGAAAAGGCTGGTGTCACAAGAACTCCCAAACCTTCATGGTGCAAACATCCCAGTCAGAGTTTGGACATAGATTCTCATGAATATGATTCGATAGTTTTTCGGAAGGATCCTATGAAAAGCTTCTCGACATAGGTGAAGGGTCTAGTGAAAGGTCTAATGAGTCCGAGTCCATAACTGTTAATGTGTCTTCTACCACGGTCACTAGGAGTCAAAGGGATTTGAATACACCTTTGGATGAGATTTCTCTAGGTCTCAGCTTACTAGTTAGCGCTTTCGATGATTATACCGTGAATGCACTTGAACCCGTCACTTCTCTCTCACTCCAACATCCTAAGCTAATAGACTAGAATTCCCCTTCCTCATCCAACAAAGTCCTCACATTCTAGAATGACTATGCTCTAGCTTGCTATCTTCACATTGTTGAACCTGTAACATCCTCCACTAGTGAAGAAAGTGTCAACATGACCGAGGCTGATATCAAGTATCTTTGTCATAAAATCAAAAGAAGAAAAAATAGGTGCTCTGATGGTGAAAACTACATTGTGGCAGTGTTAGAGCCAAAAAAGTAAAAAGAATAGACATATCCAAAGGTGAAAACCTCTCTGAGGCACCTGAGGATGAGATACTTGATGCACTTCCAAGTCATTTCTAGGAACAATCATCAGTGCTAATTGAGCTGACTCAGCCAGTAAATCTGGGTATAGAAGAACATCCTCACATTATTCATGTGGCTAAATCATTATCTGCAGAAGAACTCAAAGAATTCACAGATTTCTTCAAGGAGAAAAAGATAAAATTTTCATGGACATACTCTGACATGCCTGGTGTAGATCCTAATCTTATCATGCATCACCTATCAATAGCTCATGGAGTAAAACCAGTGAAGCAAAAACTTAGAAAAATGCATCCACATGTGGCTCTACTTGTCAAGGCAGAATTAGAGAAACTCCTAAAGTTGGGTTCATCAGAGCAATCGACTATGTAGAATGGATCTCCAACATAGTTCCAGTGTCAAGGCATGACAAATCTATCAGAGTCTGCACAGACTTTAGGGACTTAAACAAGGGATGTCCAAAAGATGATTTCCCACTACCCAACATTGATATGATTGTGGATATGACAGCAGGGTATGAAATGTACTCCCTAATGGATGGTTTCTCTGGCTATAACCAAATCAAAATTGCATTAAAGGACCAAGAAAAGATAGCTTTCACTTGTGCATGGGGCACTTTCTGCTGGAATGTTATGCCTTTTGGTATTAAGAATGTTGGAGCCACGTATCAGAGGGCAGTCACTACTATATTTCATGATATGATGCACAAAACAATGGAGGATTATGTTGATGACACCCTTGCTAAAAGTATGGATAGGAAAGAACATCTTACTAATCTAGGCCCTATACTAGATCATATGGAAAAGTTTAGACTATGTCTCAATCCTAAGAAATGTGCATTTGGAGTAACTTCAGGAAAATTGCTTGGTTATATCATCTTCGCAAAAGGAATCGAGGTGGATCCTGAAAAGGTGCAAGATATCATGGAAATACCTCCACCTCAAAATATCAGACAAATTAGAGGTCTTCAAGGTAAGCTTCAGTC
Organism: Thuja plicata; assembly: GCA_018584345.1. Lineage (NCBI taxonomy): Eukaryota > Viridiplantae > Streptophyta > Pinopsida > Cupressales > Cupressaceae > Thuja > Thuja plicata. The sequence goes on from MU226986.1 coordinate 7,222,717, forward strand.
TATCCGGCGCTTCATCTCATAGCTAGTTGACAAGTCACAACAATTTACTAAGACTCTGCATAAAGGTGTGACCTATGAATTGAATAAAGAATGTGAACAAGGTTTTCAACAAATCAAAAAATATCTAGCTAATCCACCTATATTAATGCCTCCTATTCATGGGAAGCCATTAATATTATACATCTCAGGTACAAAAATATCTTTGGGTGCTCTATTGGCCCAAGAAGATCAAAAAAATAAAGAAAGAGCGATCTATTACATCAGCAGAACATTGGTCTCCTATGAAATGAATTATTTTGTCATTGAGAAAGCTTGCTTGGCAATGGTGTTCTCTTCCCATAAGTTATGACATTACATGCTTGCTCACACTACAAGGCTCATTGCAAAAATTGATACATTAAAGTACTTACTGAGTAAAGCTACCCTCATAGATAGATTAGCTAAATGGGTCATGCTTCTTAGTGAATTTGATATTGAATATGTCGAGAGAAAAGTTATCAAAGGGAAAGCAATTGCAGATTAGTTAGCTGAGACACCTATCATAGAATATCAACCATTAAGGATCAAGTTCCCAGATGAGTCCATCATTCTTCTCAGACATCAGACATGGACCATGTTCTTTGATGGATCATTCACCCAGCAGGGGTCAGGTGCTGGAATCTTGTTCATTACACCTCAGCGGCATTCATTACCAAAGGCTTACAAAATCATGTTTCCTTATACAAATAACACTACTGAGTATGGAGCCTTGATTAATGGATTAAAGATCACTATTGAATGGCATGCCGATGAGCTAAAGGTCTTTGGAGATTCATAGTTGGTTATCAATCAGGTGAATGATATCTATCAAACAAAAGATGAAAAACTGGTGCCTTATAAAAAGATGGTTGATGATCTCAAGAAATAATTTGCACACATTTATTTCCAAAAAATTCCAAAGGTAGATAATAAAGCAGTTGATGCCATGGCTACTCTAGCTTCCATGTTACAAATGCCAGAAAATGGCTTCAAACATGAGTTCCTAGTGGAGACATTATGCTACCCTGCTTATAATTCCCCTGAATCCCAGATGATTTATTCAGTCATTGGACATGACTCATCCTGCTACCACCATATTTACTCCTACCTTCATGACCAAATTATTCCTGACACTTACAATCGAAATGAGAAATTTCACTTAATCTGTAGTGCTTCATGGTTTATCATCATAGCTAACGACTTATATAGGAAAGGTCTTGACGGTACCCTCCTTAGGTGTTTAGAACCTGATGAGTCCAAATGTGCGGTAGTAGAGGTGCATGAAGGCGTCTGTGGGTCTCACTCAAACGATCTAACACTGGCTCACAAACTTATTAGAGCTAGTTACTATTGGCCGGATATGGAGAAAGAAGCTACACAATTTGCTAAATCTTGCAAACAATGCCAGCTTCATGGAAATCTGATCCACACTCCTGCCAAGGAGCTCATTCCTTTCATCATCTTTTGGCCATTTCAGCAGTGGGCCTTCAACTTAGTGGGTCAGATACATCCATCTTCTTCAAGGGGACATAAATACATCATCACTGCTACAGACTATTTTACCAAGTGGGTTGAGGCAATGCCTCTCATACTAGCTGATAGCAAGTCTATAGCCATGTTTATACTAAACTACATCATCTACAGATATGGTGTATCCTCATCAATAATCACTGACCATGGGGGGAAATTCAAGAACAAGGATCTGACAGATTTATGTGCTAAGTTCAGAATTATTTAGCACTGGTCTTCCATCTATTATCCCCAGGGTAATGGATAGGCAAAAGCTTCAAATAATACTATTCTAAAGATCTTACACCGCACAGTACACAAATCTGGATGAGATTGACATCTCCAGATTAATCCAACTTTATGGGCTTACTGCACCAGTATATAGACACCAACAGGAGCCACGCCCTTTGCTCTAGTTTATGGTGTAGATGCAGTGCTTCCTATTGAGGTTGAGATTCCTACCTTGCGAGTCCCTCTAAAGGGCCTCATTACTGATGATGATATCATAATATCTCAGCTACAAGAGCTTGAACTACTGGATAAACATCGAAAAGTGGCATTTGATCATCTCTGAGCATATCAGAAGAGAATATCTAAAAGCTACAACAAGAAGGTCAGACCAAGGGAATTTGAAATGGGTGATCTCGTGCTAAGAGAGAACCCCAAGAATCAACAGTAGCGGGTTTAGAAAAGAAAAATTGAACCAAACTGGCTTGGTCTGTATGTTATCACTACAGTATTTGGGTCTGGTGCTTACCAGCTCTCTACCACAAATGGGGAACAGTTCAAAGAGCTTATCAACGTTCTTCATATGAACAAGTTCTATAGCTGAGATGTCTTCTAAATGCTCATGTACATACTCTATTCTGAGAAAATCCTAAAAATTGCAAAATATCCTGAAAAAAAGATCATCTTAGTGAAAACCTGGAAAATAGGTGCTTTGATGTCTCTATTATCCTGGTGAAAACTTGGTAAACAGGTGCCTTGATAATACCAAAAAAATAAAAAAAAATTGAAAAATGAAAAAATTGAAAAAAATTGAAAAAAAAGAGAAAAAGAAAAAAATGTGCCATTGATGAAAACTTGGTAAACAGGCGTCATGGTAGCAAAAATAGAATCTATTCCAAGATGGTGAAAACCTGGTAAACAAGCACCTCTTGTTCCGCAATGCTCTATCTATCGCGACATCTCTTGGCTTTCTTTCAATTTGCTCTCCTGCTTTCCTGCTTCAGTTTGCTCGCTCATGCATTCACTCTTAGTCATCTTCAAGATTTTGCTTGAGTTTGCATGGATTGAAACTAGTCACACTTGGGGGCATCTTCCTGGTCTAGGGGGCATTTTCCTATCTTTTGGAGTCTCTCTTCTCTTTGCATCAGTCACCAGTGGTTCTCACTGAGTCTTCCTGTTGATGCCTAGATCTCACGCTGATCTTTATACTTGAGAATCTCTCTCGCATTAGTCACCAGTGATTCTCACTGTATCTTCCTACTATCACTATACTACTGAGATTTCTCACATCAACTCACTATCTACATATTTGACATCAATCCATTCGATACTTAGGGGCATGGCTCCCCACTTTGATCACATCTTCGGTTTACACTCAAGTCAGTAATCTTGTCAGTTCTGAAGGACAACTATCTACTGGCATAAATTGGTGTTTCTCAACACCCCAATTAAATAGTGTTTTTCAACACTCTCTTTGGACACATCTGTGTTTTTTCAACACACATTGGACATTGCAATGTAAACATCTCTTGATACCAATCAAACACAATGCACTCACAAGCACAACGGTGTTTTTCAACACCCTCTAAACATGCACATTCTTAAACTTTGAAACATGCTGAGCTATGATTGAATCTTTCTTTGTATGTTGTCTTTTCTCATGAATTTCATTGATATTTTCTTTGTCTACTTCTTGCGGGTGTGGTTTCGATGATCCGACAACATCAAATAAACAGGGTGTATGTGATAAGAGCTTCTGCATTAAGGTGGAAAAGCCTCACATCCCTCGATCTTGTTTATTTGTATGCCAAGGGGAGGTTGGAACTATCTCCTTGACTGTTATTGCTTTGTTTGTTTACTTGTGTACTCTTACTATATCAAACTGGAAATAATGTTCAGGTCATCTTGGCTTTTGTGCCCTGGTACTTATGTTTGTTTTCTACATTTTATCCAATGAAAGTCATATTTATATTCTTATGGTTGCAGTGGCACCAGTAAGGATTGTATTGACTCCGATGTTCCAAAAATAATCGATGATGATAATTATGCGATTAGTCCAACAACCAAGTCCTAGGGTTGCATTTAGCTTAGGCTTGCATTCACATTTTAAGCTTGCATAGTGATAGTTTTGGTGCTCTCTTCATTGTCTTCTCATTCTTTGAAGGTCCTCATATTTTGTCCTGGATTCCTCTCGACTGGACAAGTGTCCAATACTCGCTCTTGATCTTTATTCATATTCTTTTGGTTAGTTCCTATCATATATTTTAATATCCTGCATGAGATGATTAGTACCATTGCATTACATTCATTTCCACAAAAGTGCATTTCCATACATTCATTTACATTTACATATCCATAAACATGTGCTTCCATTATAAGCATAAATCAAATCATACATAGCATTTATCCATCTAACTTCTATCATGGCATTCATTCATACATCAAATAAAACATGTGTATAAACATTTGCATATTCATCCATGGCATACATTTCTAATCCATACATCTAATCATATAGGAAACATCTCACAAGACATACAAATTTAAAGCAATATATGAACAAGTACATTGATGCCAAAATTGAGCTCATATATATATATATATATATATATATATCAATTGATCAAATGTACAAGGGTGCTACTCGAGCACAGTATATCAAAATGGTGGTACAATATATATCAAATGTCACATCTAGCCACTCCCACCTAGAGGAGGTGGAGGAGGTGGCATGGCTTGCTACTGTGGAGGTGCCTATGGTGGTGCCTCTGGAGTGGTTTGTACCCCAGCATACTCTGAAAATGGTGGAACATGGTATGTTGCCTTGGGAACGATGATCGTGTATACAACATAGTAATAGGATGATTGAGCGGCCTCATATCTCACCTTTATCTGTGCTCTGGCTAGTGCCTCCTGAAATCCCCGGATCTCTCTATCTCACTTGGAAACTTGGGTCTCCTAGATGACCACCTGTGTATAGAAGTCATCTCGCTCCCTCTATGCCTACCTCACTCTCTCCCGGCTCCTCCTGAGAGCATCCTATAACTACGCTACCTGTCCTCCTACCTGTGGCTCAGTCATAATAGTATCAGCCATAACGGTATCCTCCTCCTGCTCAGTGGACCTCTCCTAAGTACCACTGCTCCCTACACCTATGTCTGATCCCATAGGTCTAGAAGGAATGGGATTTTGCCAAGTCCTCAGCCGTAGTACTCTCTCCTACTGGGATGGTACCTGTTGGGGTGGTACCTACTATGCCTGCTATGGTGATGGCTGTGACACCTACTACTATGGTGTTGGTTGTACCACCTACTGTACCTATGGGCCTAGGCCAATAGGATCAGTGAATCTTGGGAAAGGGTGAGCTAAAATGTGATCTCTGTATGCAGGTGTCATCCCTGCATTGATCACCCCTGCTAAATAATCCCACCGAGCTGGTAGTACCTATGCATCTATCATGCTCCTGCCTCTATCTAATCACCACTGCCATCCCTTCTTCATCTCATCGATGAATTGGGCATATGTACTGTACTCTTGAGAGACATCCTGGGGTCTCCCAAACTGTCATAGGACTCGTGTCAATAGGAAGCACTCAATGATGCTAATAGTGCACCCAATCAAAGGATGTGAGAAGAACATATGTGGCAGCTCATGTCACACATCATCCCAAACCTCTATGGCTATCCATGGCTTCCATATAACTACTACCATATCATCTATCTATGCCTGCCACTGATCTATCTTACCCAGCGCTGGACGAGTCATAGGACCTACATACCTGTAAATATATGGCTTTAAGGGCTGCCGAGTATCATGGAAAATCGAACAACATATGGGGAGGTGCTCCCAAGCCCAGATTTGTAGAACCATGACTCCTACTGCCATGGTCTGTATGCCCTGATACACAATCTCATGCATCTCATGGTACATCTATGCAAGCATACACTCGCCCCATCCAAATTGCACTGCTAAACTGGCTAACATCCTCTGTAGCATGCCTCCCCAGTCGTACTCCAATCCATGTTTACCTGGATTTGGCACCAGGTGACAACTCAAGAACAACACCAAGACAACTGCCAATGTATGATCTACTCCATACCTTCTCGTCAGATCCTCCCAAGAAATGGCTCTTCCCAGCACCAGATCATCCTGGAAGATTGCTCTTAGTGCAAGTGTGCCTACCCTCAGCTGGGTATCATACTCCACATGATCCCTATGGAATGGTACTCTTAGGATCCTATATATATCCTTAGGAGTGACTGTCATCTCATTTGGAGCTTCCTTTTTATGTGGGACCATACTACCTGCCTTAATATTGTTGCAAGTATAATTGGCATCTGCAGGAATTTTTACTTCCACCCCATTATGTGGGAATTTGATACACTAGTGGTAAGTAGATGGTATGGCTTGCAGTTCATGGATCCAAGGTCTCCCTAATAGTATGTTGTAAGCCAAGGGTAGATCCAGAACTTGACATATGACATTTCTTTCAACCGGGCATATTCTAATGGGTAGGACAATAAGACCTTTAGAGGATCTTTCTTCTTCATCATAAGCTTTGATAGTGATTTTGCTTCTTGAATCAATGGTTTGTTCTGAGAGACCCAATTTCTTGATTAGATTAAGGGTACAAATATTCAACCCCGCACCTCCATCTATCAATACACATCTAACATAGGCTTTATGAATTAGGACTTTGATATGAAGGGGTTTATTATGCAGATGTGTCAATGATTTATCATCTTCTTCAGAAAAAGAGTGGTAATGTAGCACTGAGATGTGATTAACCATTGCTTGGAATTTGTCTACATGAAGGTCCTTTGGCACATTTGTGGCATGTAGGGATTGTTCAAGAATTTACCTATGCACTGAGGAGATTTTTAGCAACTCAAAAATGGAAATTTGAGTAGAGGTTCATTGTAATTGATCCACCAAGTTATACTTTGTTGTAGGAATGGTAACCAATTTTTTTGCTACTGTTGGTTTAGGGATAGTGACAAGGGGTACCTTGGATGTTGTTTTTGGTTTTGATGAGGAATTAGGTCCTTTGATCATGAATTGTGCTTGACTTTAGGCTACCGTATTTAATTGGGAAAAGGTATCTTGAATACCTTTGATAGTGACCACATTAATTGATTTATTTTTAATGTCTAGCAAGTTGATCACATTATCATTTTTAGAGTAGGCGTATTTCAATTCATTTCCTTTTCCTTTAGATGCTTCCCCTTTCTCATAATTAGGGAATGGCTTGTTAAATGTCATATGGTCTTCATTAGTGGTGTGCCCTTCCACTTTGATCTTGCCTCCTTCAATAAGGTCTTGGATAACATGTTTGAGTTTAAGATAGTTATTATTCTTGTGTCCCTTGTTCTTGTGAAAGACGCAATAAGAATTGTCATCCCACTAACTTGGTTTGACTTTCGGTTCCCATGGTTTGGAATCTGGGATCGTGAGAAATTTTTTGTCTAAGAGTGTTTTTAAAATGGTCTCAAGAGGCTCTCCCAAATGAGTGAATGTTCTTTGAGGTTTGGAAGTCCATGTCTAACCTTTTTTGTTCTTGTTGTTTGCTTTAGGTATGGAGGTTGTTACCTTGGCATCTTTACTTTCTTGCATGCTATTTTTTAGATTGAACACTATCGGTTTAGGATTAGCATTGGACACATCTACCACTCCATGGTTAACAATATTTTTGTTTTGTTTCCACCATTTAGGCTTGTTGTTGGAGTTGGTAGATTTGTTTTCACTTTGGAGAGTGATTTCTCCCTTTTTAACCACGACTTCTTCAATACAAATGGTGTTCTTGATCATCTTGTCAAAGCTAGGGGAATCTTGCATTTGCAATGCGTAGTTCAATTCTGGAATCAAGTTATTAACAAAGATTTCCATCTTTTCAAATTCGGGAATAGCCCTTGAATATCTTGCAAATATTTTCCTCCACCTTTGCAGAAAGTGTGTAAAGGATTCGCCAGTTCTTTGCTTAGTGTTACATAGATCCATCATAATTACATCATGTTGTTTATTATAGGAGTAATGCTGGATAAATCATTGAATTAACTCCTCAAAATTTTTTAATTTAGGTGTAAGCTTTGAGAACCACTCCATGGCGTTTCCACCTAGGTTTCCTGGAAATAGCCTCATTAGGTATGTAGGTTCATGCATGTACTCTATGCTTAGAGCACAAAACTTTCTCACATGGTCATGTGGATTAGTCTCTCCTGTATATTTGTCATATTTTGGCCTTGGCATGTTGGGAGGAAACATAACCATATTAATACTTTTGTCGAAGGGAAATAGACAAATGGAGTTCAAAGACTATTTTTTCTTGGGTTTAGCCTTCTCCTGTTTGAGCTTTGCAAGCTCAGTTTGCATCAATGTTAGTTGTTTGGCGAGAATAGAGATAGGAATTGACACCTCATTTTCCTTTAATTGTTCAACATCATAATCTTTAGGTAATTTTACGCCTACAGATGCTAGATGGAGAAAGTACTTCTATTTATCTTTGCCAATTATCTTTTCCAATGTTTTTTGGAATTTCTTACTTTGTTTGAGTTTATTGTATTCTTCTTTAGTGATGTCTTCCTCACTGTCTAAACCAAACAAAGGATGGTCAAAGTGTTGTTCTTCTTCACCATCACTATCTTCATGTTTTTGGTTCTTATCATTGTCATATTCCTCAAAAGCCTCACTCCATTCTTGAGTGGGTCTTTCCTTTTTTAGAGAGTCTAAATCGAACAGGAAACTACGAGATGTTTCTCCTTACTGAAAGTGTAGTGATATTGTAGGTACTTCTAATTATTTAGAAGTGTACTTGTTTCATCGTGTGTTAACCATGTATTTGTATCTCAACTTTGTTAAAGTTTCCCGATAGTGTCAAGTAGAGTCTTAAATTGTTCAAGTGAGTGTGTCTAGGTAGAAGTGTCATTTGTGTTTTGGTGGAAGTAAATGATTCCAGCGTCAAAGGGTTAGAATGCCCTGATAGTGAGCTGGGAATCAAGTTTTTTTGAAAAGTGGATAGACCACATGTATTGAGATGAATCATGAGACACCGATAGGACATGCAAGGTGAACCTGAAAAAGTTGTTTGACACACGAACAATGAGACCAGAAAAAAACAACAGGAACAGACTAAAGAGCCAAAAGGGTATCCAATTTTACTAAAATTTTCTGAGGAACAATTCTGCACATGCCCACTGTCCTAGATGCAAGCCTCTGCATGCAACCCAAGAAATATAGGATGCAAGATTCTGATGAACTAAAGGTGACCTTTCTTCCTAGATGCGATGAAGTGCTGATCAGATGCGATGTAGGATACCAGATACGATCTTGCACAACCAAATACAAGCCAGGATAGACTAAAAACAACTGTTTTCAGTTTTGGAAATCTGGTGTCTAATTTGTCTTGAAGTTCATGCAGTTTTGTCTGATAATAGGTTGTTTTTGAGTCTTTCCAGTGACTGAAAAATATAGCATGTAGCCCAAGGATTGAATTTTTGTTTCTTATTTGAATGATTTATCTTGTTAATGAATTTTCAGACACATCAAGCAGATTTTCATTGTTAGGAGTGAACAAACACATTCTTATGCCCTATTTTCTAAGTAGAGGATGAAAATCCTTGCTCATTGACTTAAGTAAACACTCAAATGCTAATTAGAATATGGCCATCACCAAGCACACAATGGCTCTAGTCATGATGCCATATTAGCCGACTCCAAATGCAAGTGAGGGCACGATATGACGAGTGTCTTGGGGCAATTACTTTTTACCTTGCATAAGGATTATCACCCTTTCAGGGATGAATCAGGTAGTTTAGACTACAAAGTTTGTTGTTTATGATGGGGCAATCGGTTTGAAACTATCTCCTATAGAATTGCACAAGGAAAAATTGAGGCGTATAGCCCTATGAGTACTCAAATATGTGGTCACGCAAGCGAGATTCAAGTGGCTCTTCTCTACACACACCTAAGCATGTTCTAGGAATGATGTCATAATTCCAATAACAAACCGATTCCATCTTCCGAGGCTTTGGCCTATGAGGAAGAAATTATTTACAGTGAGTTGGAAGGGTTGGCGTAAACCTTTCCTCACTTGGGTCGTTCCCGGGAGATTTTTTTTCCAACCGGTAGGCCCTCTACTGTTTAATAAGCATACAAAGGATTGGTGAGTGTAGGATTTCTAGATTTTTGATTCTTCAAAAGAAGAAAAGCATACTCTCCTAGTCCATGCAATTTTCTCCCAAAACACTCCAATCAATGTTCATTCCATCAAGATATTTTGAGCTTGATTTAAATATTCCTAAGTTATGAAAACATGGTACATGAAAGCAAAGTTTATTTTGTTCATTTTACCACAATTCTTAGTGCTTTTCTTCATTCAATTACTTTCCTGAAATGAATTAAGCGATTTGTTTATTCATTGAGCCACAAATTTTAGTGATTTGATTGTTCATTTACTATCCCCAAAATTTAGATGATTTGTTTGTTTTGTTCATTTACCCCAAATTCCTTTCAAATCATAAATTGACTTGTGAGTTTCTGATTCTCCTTAAAAAGGAAAAGAGCATAGTCCTCTGGTCAATTTAGTAAGAGATTGGAAAATGTTTTTAGTTTGGAATGCATAGCAAAAATAGAAGTCAATATGGGGGATTAGCAACCTGTAAAACCACAAATCAGTAGTCTTTTTCTGACACCTTTAGGAAGAGAGTCTTTGACAGTAATCTACAAACACAAGTTAGGCTATTTAAAGGGAAAAAGTACAATAGATCAAACATTAATGGTTAGGCAACCAGATTGTCAAATTTTTAAACCAGATACGATCCTAGAAATTCAGGAAATGACCTCATCTACAAAATGCGATGAAATATCCCCAAAAATGATAAAATGAAACCAAATACAAACCTTTACCAGAAATGACCCAGCAAATCTGGGATGCGAGCCTTTATGACAAAAAATGAGCCTGCACCTGAAACCTGAGAGGACAAATTAGTAAAAAATGGATGCAAAATGAGGCAAAATATGAAAAAATGCCCCACAATGGGCGCCAAAAATGTGTGTGATTTTATGCACCTGTTAAGAAAGACACAACACTTCAATAGATCATTATATTAGTGAAAAAGCATAAAAAAAAAGGGTTTCATATAAATCACTAAAATCAATCTATTGCTTCCTATCTAGGATGAGTTTGAAGAATGCAATAATCATGCCCTCAGTTTATGCACAAATTAGTGATATATACAACCTAAGAATGAAATATTTGAGTAATAACTAATATAGATATTCAAGAAACATACATATTAGCTCTAAAAATGAAGATAATAACAATGCATAATAACAAAGCTAAGATGCAACATGATTTCACAATAATCTCTACAGCATAACAATGCTTTCAACTCTAAAAATAAAGGGCCATTTGTGCTTAAAATTCATCCTATTTATAGAAGAATTTGAGAGTGAGAGGAGAGAGAAAGCCATTAATGGAGGTGTAAGAACATTAATGGTGGATGTAAGAGGCATTAATGAGGGGAGCATTAATTAGTTATGGGTGAAGGGAATATGCATTAAATGAGAGATTTTAAGAGGCATGGTGAGGGTTTAAGAAGCATGGGTGAGGGTTTAAGGTCAAGCTTGAGAACTTTGACTTTTGGGAGTGGGTTGAATTCCTAATCACAAAATTAAGAACATGACATCATTAGGAAGTGGGTTAGAATGAAATTAAGATTAGGATTAGGCTTAGCATGGGGGAATAGGTTGGGATGGGTTTGAACCCAGGGTTAAGGTGGTTAAGGTAGGTTAGGTTAGAGGGAATATTAATGAAATGAATTATATTTAATATATTCATTCAAAAATAGGGAAATTAATTTTTTAAGCTTCTAATTACTTTTGATAATTAATTAGGACTATAGCCATTTAATTAGATTAATTTAGGCTAGGGGATAGGATTTTGCAAGTGATGAGGTATAATAGAGATTTAATTTAATTCCTTTTAAATTAATTACCTTAGCCATGTTTTGATTTGATTTGATTGGCTAATGTGACTAATAAAATTTAGTGATTAGATCACTTAGGAGATTAAATTTGATTTGAATGAATTATGCCAACCGATTGAAGAGTTTTTTTGACATAATTGGGGGTATGATCACACTTAGGGAAAATAGGGTCTATAGTCAGAGAAGACAAAATTAGGGTGGTTACACTTATATTGGAGGATAACTGATCTATATCAAGCTTTCTTCCATTTACATTATAGTCCTTTAGATGATTCATCTTTTGATGCTCCCATTTAAATTTGATCATTGTATTTGCTTTGTATTTGCATTTATTCACTTTTTGTGGGAAAGTTTGTTGGACTAATGTGTTTGAATGGGACACAAAGGAGAAGGAGACATAGCCATGGTAAGTGAAAATTCAAAATGCAAAATCTCAAAAATGTGCCTAGCCTTTGCTAGCTTTGAACAAGGTAACGCTAATCCATTTGCATTTTCTTGAATTGTGGCTTATCAATTTCCAAATATATACTTATTAGAACCAAATTGGAATCCTAATTAAGGCATTAGGTATATGCTCTTCACCTTTGGTGAATCAAACTTCTAAGAGTTAAAATTGAGATAAAGAGAAGCTAAGAAATGAACAAACACATAAAGATAAGCCTCCTTGTTTGTGAATGAAAGAATTAGGGATATGCTCTTCACCTTTGGTGGATCAAACTACTAGAAGTGTTTGAATTAAATTATATTAAAGGCTTGGGAAAGAATATTGTTAATTGTTTTTGGAGGTGAGAATTAGTAGGGATATTCTCTTCACCTTTTGGTGAATCAAACTCCTAAACCTACTTGCTCATTTCATTTTCTTGCTTTCAACGAACATGTTAGATCTTTAGTGGTTCTGCCTCCCGAGAATGTGTCTTAGCGAGGCTGGTGAGAGGGATGACCCAAATTGGGAACAAGGTTAAGCCACCTACATCCACCCACTATAAACAAAGACCTCATTTAAGTTTAAAGACTTAGAGGAAAAAATTATCGAATGCTTGAAATCCTAGGGCTATATGCCTCAATCACGCGTGTGCAAATGCATGTTCCTTGTCTGAATCATTTGATATTTTTTGAAATCCAAACTACATCCTAGTTACATTAGCAAGCCTACCATTATAAGCATCTTTAAGCCAAATTGACCTTAGGTAGCTTGTTTGGAATTTTTTTCTTGTGAAGAGACCCGTGGAAACGATTGAGAATATACACTTTGTGTTAGCTTAAGGGTGGATAAAAAAATTGGTTTTTTTTTTACATGTTTGATGATCAAATATATTAGAATAGAACATCCATGAAAGATCTCAATTCAACTTAAAAATCAAAAGAAGTAGCAATATTCCAAACTTTTCACTAGTTCAACACCCGTGCCTAGAAGATCAACTCCTGTACCACATCCTGTAGTGCCTATACCATATCTTTTGGAACCTATGCACCATAAAGGAGCACCTATACCAATTTCTACAATGCGTATATATTAAAACCCTAAAACAAAGTGTATTTTTGACCACTTCTAGACAAAAAAAGTTACCTTTTTGAGTACCCATTTGAGAGTTTGTCCTAAATCAGTCCAAACAAAGTTAAAATTCACCTTTTCTAGATTTTTTGAACCAATTGAGGCATCTTCCTAAACATTTAAAAATCCTCACAATCTTGGAAAAATAGTTCAAACATATTTAAATCTTGTATTTCTGAAGTTTATCATCAAAGAATATCAGGTCCTTTTACCAAAATCTAGGTAGATCAAGATCCTTATTCAAGGCCTTCATCATAAGGATACATCTTTCCTTATTAGGACTTAATCAAGAAAAACCTGCTTAGGTCACTATCCCTTTATTTACAAGAGAACATTAATTAAACCTCAAATATTTTTCACTTTTCTCAACAAAGGCTTGAATTTCTTTTAATGCCAGTGTGGATGAGGTCACATTAGATCAAACTATCTAGGCAAGAGGACGAAAGTATCATAAGAAAATAGGTACCTCATCAAGACAAAAGTACTCCTCATTCACCATATCAACATTTTCAAGAGGAAGAACAAGAGGACAAAGAGGAGAAAGAAAAATGGCAAATATTTCTTGGCCCAATTATTGAAACAATGATAACCATGAGGGAAACCATGATCAATTAACAATGATAGTGGAAACATTGATAATGATAATGGAAACAACAATGGAAACAATAATGGAAACCATGATAACAATAATGGAAATAATACTTAAACAAATTTGGAATCTTCTAGACATAATGCAAGAAGTGAAATTTTCCCATACACTTCAAAAAGGTAACAAATTTCCAGACATGTTGGTGAATTTGGGGTGTGACGGGCTTATGACTTTAGCAATCAATTCAATCAAGCTCATTGTAGAGAATGATTACCTCCAAATGCTGATTAATAAAGACAAACCACTTGAAAGTAGCTAAAATTTATTTCTATTTCATTATCTCATGGCTCCATACACCCACACAAAATCAAGGTAAGTGAACAATCAAAATTGCCCTCACCATGATACCGTAGGGATGCGTGGAGGTCTTTGTACAAGGATACATTTAACAAGGATTACCGAAGATCATTGATCACATGTAAATCACATGGATCAACTCACCTCACATGTGCAAGACAGATCAAATGGGATGTTGCATTGAATGGCACAGATTGCAGAATCGATCAGATTGAATGATTTTGGAATCTGTAAAATTTGGGGTTTGTCTATTTATATAAAGCTCATTGCAGAGTGGAATAACACAAGTTTGAAATGGCGGCTCTAGTTGAAGTATGAATTCGCTTTGATTCATGCTTCAAGCTTCATAGGGAGGTCCTACCAAAGAATTATAGGATCTGGTTAGTGTCGAGGGTTGATGAAGAGGTTTTGCATGCAATTATTAGTGATTTTGTTATCGATAGTATGTTCATTGCACAGTCGGCCTTCATCAAACGGGCAATAAAATAGGTAATTGGTGATGAACACCTAATTCCCACTTCAAACAAGTTCCTTTACCCTTCCCAGTTAGTATCAATATTTCTCTCCAACGCAATGGATTTGATGCAGTCTGTGCACTTAATTGAAATTCTTGTGTTTAAAGTTGTTCAAAAACAATTTTAGATTGGGAATAATCTAAAAAACATCATGCAACACTATGACTTATGGAATGGCCAAGCACTTGTGGGGGGTTTATTTTCTCGTCATCAATTATTGCAGTTTCATGATTTTCTAGCAACGTACAACGGGGTAAAATGAATGCTTGACAGTCAAAATGTTAAGTATTTGAACAATGTTCTCAAGGTTACTGTGAGGGTTCTTGGAGTGTAGTTGGAAAGAAGGGTGAGAAAGACTGCTGGAGCTCTTTTGGAATTCCTTGGGTTGTCGAATCTCGCATCTCCAACATGCGTTCATTCCATTCGAACTTCAAAATGGAAGCCGCCGGGTCATGGAAATGAATGGAAATTTGGGAGGAAGGTGAGGCATCAGATGACGTGTCTAAGGAAGCACATTCTTAGTGATATGGTAGCTTCAGTCATGAACATGGAATTGCAGAGATCACAACTCAACCAAATTAACTTGCTACTATTATCGACACAGACTGGGAGCTGATAGCTATCTCAGAACAGGGGAGTGGGTGGGGTTCAAATTGTTAGAGTAATAGACCTTTGAGTTATTAATTAAATCATTTTGATTTGATTGCTAACTCACCTATTCACTCTAGTTGCTTAAGCTTACCTTATGTTTTCCCTTTTAGGGTTTCGTGTTTCCTTTTATAAGGATTCACCTCTTTGTATTTTGTAAGGAGATTGTATTGTAATCATTTTGTTCATAATAGAAATTCATTCTTTGAACATGGATATGATGTCTCTAGCTTTTTGGCCTCGATAGCTTCTTCTGTCTTCCGTCTTTGCTTCTTCCATGTGACAGGTTTGTATGCAGGTGTTCTTGGGAGATTAGCTTCTAGCCTAATCTAACATGGTATCAGAGCTTGCTTTCTGCTTGATGTTCGTGTTTCATTGAAGCATGCTAGAAATAGAAGGTTTTCAAGGGTTTCAGAGTTTTTATGTATTTTTTGTTTTGGGTTGTTTCTGGTCACTTTAAGCTCAAACGGACATCTCCATTGAGCTCAGAGCACCCAAAAACCCTAGAATACATATAAAACTTATCCATTTTGGACATCTGGGCTCTGGAGGCAAAAAAATTTTGGTTTCCAGTTCCGTACGACACGAAAATTGAGAAAAAAATAAAAAATAAAAAAAACCTATTTTTCTAAGGTTTTTTTACTTTTTTCAAGTGCAGGCAGTGCTGTTTAAAAAGGTGCCACCGCGCCACCCATTGCGGGCTCCTCTAGAAGTGGCTCCACTGGCCCCTACTCCTCTCAGCCCCCGTTGCCACCGGCCTTGTCGCCACCCGCCACCCGGCCCACACTCCTCCGCCGGCCACCGCTGCCCTTCGCAGCCCCCGCTGCTCCCCGCCCTGGTCCCGCCACCTGTGGCCGGTTCCACCACCACTTGCGCCACCCAGTGGGATTTTAAGCCCCAAGAGCCCCTCTCTGCACTATGGTCAGTCACATGGTGAATGCGGGCTTCAGTTTTAGCCCCTGCGCATGCCATGTGCCCAAGGGCCCAATTTTTTTTAGCCCCAAGGGCTTAAAACCTGGCTTTTGGAGCATTTTTGGGCCCTTCTCACCTTTTTCTCTCTATCTGGAGCATACAGAGGCCTTTTTTGGACTTCATTATATTGTCAAAAAGCTCTTTCCAAGATCTTTCTGATTATGGTGATTAGGATTTTTGGATCTACTATTTTGACAGTGTTTTTTACTGTCAAAGTCAGATGTCTATTTTCTGTCTTTCGAGAGCCATATCTTTCTCATCCAAACTCTATTTTTGGCAAACCAGATATCATCAAAAAGCTAGTTTAGTGAGCTTCTCAGTTGCAGGGGTATTTTTTCTAGATTCTTCTCTAGGTTCTCTCTCCTCTGAGTTTTTCTCTTTTGCACTCTGGCGGGTTACTTGGGTTCTACAAGTCCCAGGATCTCTTCTTCTGCTCTTCTAGCTCACTCTTCTTTCTGAATTTTGAGCTTGTATGCTTCTCTTCTGTAGCATTATTTTTTCCATAAATGCACTAAGATAAAGTGCCTACTTCTGCATATTAGGAATTTCGAGCACCTTGTGTGTTTTTTGTACTCGCACTCAGTTATAAAGTGCCATGGGGGGTTATGATGTTTTTCCATTTTGTGCTCATCCACCTTTGTCAAGTGAGCATACCTTCCATGACATTAGCCCATGTTGTGTTTCGGTGACACCACCCTTTAACCTGTGCGTGTACTTCTATTGCATTGTTGGTGTTCGTGATTCTTCTTTCTGCAGATGTTTCTGGCATTGCATTTCAGTGTTCCTGTCACCTCTCCCTATTCAGCATTATGGGGGGGTTCACCTGTTGGTTCTATTTCTTCCTTGGTTTGATTGATCAACTCTTCAGACTTTGTCTTCTCTACCTAGTCACGCACTTCAGTGGGGGTTCTAGCAGTTACTTATGATAGTGTTTGCAGCCTCATGCTTCAGAGATACTTCTTGCTCTTTCTTGTTCCTTTCTCTGGAACTTTTTTCCTAGATTGGAGGCTTTGTTTCCTTCATCTAGTTCATCTCTTTTTGGGGTAAAGTTTTTCCCATTGGGTTTTCTTTATTTCCCCGTTTCACAGAGATTTCTTATTCTTGGGTGCCTCATCAGGCCTTGTTGCCGGGACCCATCTTTCCTGCTTTGTGCAGTAGTTTCCTAGGTTTTGCTTCTCCCTAAGCTTATCTTAAGGTGGGGTGTTAGAGTAATAAACCTTTGAGTTATTAATTAAATCATTTCAATCTAATTACTAACTCACCTATTCACTCTAGTTGCTTAAGCTTACCTTAGGTTTTCCCTTTTAGGGTTTCGTGTTTCCTTTTATAAGGATTCACCTCTTTGTATTTTGTAAGGAGATTGTATTGTAATCATTTTGTTCATAATAGAAATTCATTCTTTGAACATGGATATGATGTCTCTGGCTTTTTGGCCTCCATAGCTTCTTCTGTCTTCCATCTTTGCTTCTTCCATGTGACAGGTTTGCATGCAGGTGTTCTTGGGAGATTAGCTTTTAGCCTAATCTAACACGAATCCCACGGTTTCTTCAGGCTGGATTGTGAAGGAAGAGATGCCCCATGGAATTGGTTGGGAAATGCCTAATTCCTCAGGCTAAACAAATGAATGGATAGATGTATGGCCTTCACATCCTCAATACGGTATTCAACAAAATGATTCTACTGTGATGGAGGAATGAATAACCAATAATGGGTGACATATTGTAATCTGAAAGAAGACATTTGGGCAAATAATTTTTTATTGTATTAATCGGTTATGTCCTAAGCTTTTGTTCCCATGTGGAAAATACCATGGTTAGGGTAATATAGATAATGTATATCTCATATAAATGTAGTTTGATCTCTCGAATATGTCATGTTTCTTGAAAATCCTTTGGATATAATTTTGTACTAAGCAATGATTCATATATCATCAAAATAATGGTCATACTACCAATAATTCTATGAAGTTGAAACATGTGATTCAAGATCTAATTGATGGTTGAATAATCAAATTGTAAGGGCCCAAAAATAATGAAGATCACACGGCCTTCAAAACTCCTTTGTTAAACCATGACAAAGGGGAGTCATCCAACACAAATCAAAATAATAAAAAAGGGAATAACAAAATTATCTTTTCTCATGCTTATGACAACACGATCAATTCTATATTCGGTTTTGAAAATGTCATCAATGTTGTGGTGGTAAAAGATAAACAAGAGAAGGAATCATTGAATGTCATCACCGGGGGAAAGCTTAAAAAGTAACCTTACTAGGAACATCTACCAAAACTAACACAACTTTTTTACCATCATCTTCATCAAGGAAATACAATTTGGTACATCAACTTATCAAAACTCTGGCCGAAATTTTTATTTTGGAGTTATTGAAAATATCACCATAACACAAAGAAATCCTAGAAAAATATTTGGTTGATACCACAGTTCCCACAAATTTGGATTTAGATCTTTTCACAGTAGCAAGGTGTGTCTCTTTAGGATCTGCATGATATCTTGCCACAATTCCAACTACATTGGAAATATCTGGTCTGTTGTGAGTTAGATATTGTAGACCACTAATCATTGATCTGTACTTTGTCTGAAAAACACTTTGAGTCTCATCATTACTAGTCAGTTTGTATCTAGTCACCATGAGTGTCCCAATAGGTTTACAATCTTCCATTTAAAATTTATTCAACATCTTTTTAAGATACTTGGTCTAAGATATAAAAATACCATTCTTACTCTGATTAATTTGTAAACCAAGAATATTTTTTATCTCTCCAATCATTGAAATTTCAAATTCATTTTCCATTTCTTTAGAGAAATTCTTACTCATCTTATCATTTCCTCCAAAAATTATATCATCATCAAAAAGTATAAAGTACCTTTCACCATAATAAGATCTTGTTCTTGTAGGACCACACATATCTATATGTACCATATCCAACTTCCCTTTTTTCTGAATAAGATTTTATTTTAAATCTTCTTCTAGTGTACTTCCCCATTATACACTCTCTACACATAGTGTTAGATAGTTTCACAATCTTAGGTAGGTCTCTTACACCATTTTTTATACATGCCTTCACAATGTTATCAAAGTTAACATGACAAAATCTTCTATGCCATAACCAACTGTCATCAACCTTCACAATAAAACGAGAAGCTTCAGATGTATTCAATTCAAATACATTACCTCTAGATTTAGTACCAGATGTGATTGAGTCTCTTGATTTACTTATGATAGAACAATTCCCATCAATGAATTTCAATTGATAACCTATGTCCACTAACTGCCCAACACTCAACAGATTGTGCTTGAGTCCATCAACAAGCAGTACATTGTCAGTATTAGTCTTTCCATCCAGAGAAATAGATCCAACTCCAATGATAAGATTAGGAGTATTTCAACAAATATAATAACACCACCATCATATCTTTTCAGAATAACAAACTTATTTTTATCTCCAGTCATATGATATGAACAACCACTATCTATAACCATTCAAATTTATTTTCAACATGTGATACTAAGGTTTTTTCTTCATGTATAGGTTCATCATCCTTAATAGAAATAAATCCAATTTCATCATAGTCTACATCATCATCAAATATGCATTCACTAGCATAATAACATTCTTTTTCTTTTCAATACTTAGATTTGTAAAACTTAGGTTTATGCTTTGGAACCCTTGTAGGACATCAAGATGTAAAATGAAAAATCTTGTTACTTGAAAAAAATTTCAAAGGTAATTTTCCTTCAAATTTACCCTTACCTCTCTTTTCTCTTCTAGCGATTAGGGCTACCACTTCATCTAGATTTCTCTTTTCCTCCTATATCTATTCCCATTCATCAACATAGTCTCCAAGCTCTTCTCTCAAGTCACCATTGTTGGTGTTCAAAATTCCAGATAAGGTCTTTTTGTTTCTACGGATAGTCACCTTGAATGATGACTCTACTTTAGGTAAATAATCTTCCAGTTTTGTGGCCTCAAAAGTAGTTAGCTTCCCAATCAACATCTCTCTAGTGAATTTTGGTGTCAAAGAAATAATCTCTTCTATAGCTTATACTTTAGTTTTGTATATAGGTGTCAAAGATTTGATTATCTTTGCAATCACTTCTTCCTCAGTGTAAGTCCCTCCAAAGTTTCTTATGCCAGTAACCACTTTAGTAATTCTTTGTGTATATGCCCTAATTTTCTCATCATCTCTCATCTTCATTGATTCCATCTTTGTCTTCCAGTTTTGTAGCTTTGCATGTTTACTAAATTTATCTCCTATATACAGTGCTTCCAATCTTGTCCAAATTTCATGTAAGAATCCAAGTCTTTTACCTCTATGAATTCACCTTCAGAAAGTGCATTGATCAATGATTCCCTTATGGCCATATTACATGAAAATAGATTCTTATCATCTTCTTCTCCAATTCATCCTCAATCGCTATCTTTGCCTTCTTTTTTTGGATCATCTAGTAGTCAATTTCCAAACATATCAAATGTGTTCTCATCTTGTTCTTCCAACTGTCAAAGTTTATAGGATCAAATTTCGTACTATCCTTCCTATAGTAAGTCATCTTCAGGATCACCTCAAGATGTTAAGATTTCTCTCTAAGGACCAGTAGCTCTGATACCAATTATTAGGAATAATAGTCCACAAGCACAACTGAGAGGGGGGTGAATTAGTTGTGATACATAATATTAAACTTTATAAACCAAAACTTTAATGCAAATGATAACACAGTAAATGCCAACACAATAACACAATACTTGTTGTCGAGGAAACCATGTTAAAGGTAAAACCCCATTGGGAATTAGCACTCACAAATGATGTATTGAGAGTATAGTATCCTTGTTAAAATATTTAGCATGATTAGGAGCTTATTAAAACATTACAGTACATAGTCCCTGTTAAAGGACAAACCCTGTTAGGAGTCAAGAGTAATAGTGGGCTCACTGCCCAGGAAAAGACCCAAAGAAAGTTAAGGCCACCCTCAAGGATTTACAATATGAACAAGTGTGTATATAAAATATACAATCCATTTAATTTTCAAATAGAAACTGTCTTTTCTTGGTCAGTTCCAAGTAAGTATTCTAATCACAAACTTTGCCCTACATCCAACCGCCAAACAAGCCTTGTAGCTTTCACACTTCTCTACCTTTTCAATCTCTACCACATATTTTCAAAATAAAATATCTCTCATATATACCCTATTAAAATAATTGATTAGGCCGGCCAATTAAGCTTTCCCAATATACAAATAATTGACTAGGTTGGCCACTTAAGGCTTTCCAATATACAAATAATTATTTAACCCCTTGCTAAGATACACATAGTATCTAAAACTAGTAAACATCAATTACAATACATCATATATACTTCAAGATCGGCAATCCATGCTCACAATCCATAATACATGCTACATATCTAAAGTCAGCCACCAAATAGGTCTCTTTAGAATACACACCATAGCTGATGTCACCAATACCCTCACAACTATCGATCAACAAAGAACATTCCTCAATGTGTCCTCTGTCATCCCATAAGCTTGCATCCCCTAAAACATCTTTTCCTATAAGATATACCAAAAACATAGAGACCTGCTCTGTTAAGAATTACTATCATAGTCCAAAAATTAGTCTTCACTAAAACATCTATAACATCGCCAATATGCAATATTAAGCCAAGCGACCTTAGGAATAAGGTCATCACACATCCTTCTTCATATCCTTGTCTTCAATCATTCTGAATCATCCATACAGTGTCCATACACTTCTATCAATTATCATAACTAGTTTGTCTCCACATAAACATATGTTGACATCAGTGACAAAACATGAATATCAATAACATAAATAGTACCAAAATCTGATATCATCCAACATCATTTAGGCACCAAAGCTCCCACTGTGACTCCATCCTAACCTGTGAGGAAGATGTGATCCACACTACAAGGGCCATGCCTCTCACCACTTCACCCATGAAGTCTCTCCACCAGCTTGTCCCCACTACAAGGTGATAAAGTATATCAATAACTTAGCATACTTTATATCTTATGTAACCCTTTTGCAAAAATTTCAAACCTAGATCTCTAGCGGGGAAGTTAGGGTCCTTAGTGTCTAGAACTAGTGGGGCCTTACCCCATAAAGATTTTGGGGGGCACAGTACTCTCTCCATGCCCTCGGCTAAAAATCTCTCCTCCTATGGATCTACATAATGTGATCCTCCTATAATGTATCTTCACACATGTAGTAGCATTTATAGTGTCCTCCTTATCTCTCTAAGGCTCCTCTATCATGGGGGTCTCCTTAGATATGGCTCTAGACTCCTCTTCCTTTTCCTCTCCCTCCTCATCATGTATCGTTTCTCCTCACTCTGATCCAAAACATGGTCTCAGATCACCTACAGGGTAGTCATTCAGGAATATAGGTATGACACCATGCATGCTAGTGTACCTAAGATAGTCTCTTAACACTCTTGCATCGGCCACTACAAGATCAACAACCACATCCTTCTCATCCTCTGCCTCTGAATCTCTAAGCTCAATTTGATCAACTATGGTCTTGGTACAACTCCTACCCTCTGAATGAAGATCTAACTATGTAATAATATGGGCACTGGTTGAAGTGCACCCTATGGAAGGTTGAATTGTCTCCGCACCCTATCATAATAAAAGGGCATCATAATATAGTTGTGCCTCCCCTCCAAAAATTGGTACCGCTGTATGAATTTCATCTAGTAGCATGTCTTTCTCCATGCTCACATCTCTCTATATGGTCCCTTTTCAATATCGGCTTCCTCCAACCAATCTATGGTGACCCTCCAATACAATAGATCTCCCCACTGCGAATACGTATTCAATGGGTAGCCAAATTCCCATGCATCTATGGCATTTGTCTCTAGTAGGAATCCTACTAGGAATGTGCATGTAATGTGCTTGAATATTCATACTTGTAACAATGTACACACTGCCAAGTTCTGCCTTTGAAATCATACATATCTCCCTAGCTCGTAATACAAATGAGAAAGCATGATACTCCTCCATGAATACACAACATGGTGTTGCTCCATCCTATGCACTATCTACGCAAGTGTCACTGGGAACATGGTACCTTTGCAATCTGAGAAAAAAACAACTGCAATGGTGCACATAAGTACCTTCTGAATCAAAGTTACTCCCTGTGTGGCATATAGCAAGGCCTCTAGTTGAATATGATCCTTCCAGTCTGTGAAGGATGTCATAAGTAGTAGAGATGATCTCTCTTCATCTCAGCCTCTTTCTATGACTCTGCACATCTATTTATCCTCCCATGGATAGGAAGATGTAATATGCGGTATACATCCTCCAATGTGATCATGATCTCACCTATAGGTAGATAGAATAAGGAGGTATCCTCATCCCATATCTCCATCAATTCCATCAGCATGGCCTAGTGATATCTCATATGTGGTAAATAGTATAACCAGTAGAGATTGAATTCTATCAATAGCTCTCTATCATGTCTCCACTACTTACTCTCCTATCCACGTATGTATATCATAATATTTTTTCCAGCATGATCACTGATAACTGGCAGATCATGCAGTCACAAAACAAAAAACACAACATCGGATCCTCAAATCATGCAAATCTGAATCAAAATCTTGTTAACTTACATAATAAGTACAAGTTGACTTCTCAAGTACAAGTAGACTTTCTTGGTACAAGTCAAATTTTAGGGTACAAGTCAACTTTTTAGGAGAAAGTCTAATTTATACGTACAAGTCACCTATTCTAGGTTATCTCTCTCTCTCTCTCTCTCTCTCTCTCTCTCTCAATCCTATAGAAACAAAAAGAATCAAAGAAACAAAAGGCCCAAATATCTAAACATACCTCATTGAGTGGTGTGTCATCCTCCACTCCCTGTCTCAGTTTGTTGATCCTCATGGGCCCAATCTCCTTCTTTCTCCTCAACATCTTCTTCTCCTCTACAAGATAAATTCATCAAGGTGTGTCTTCAAATGAGATTCAAGAGGTAACTTTTTGAACTTAAAAATAACTTTTTCGATTAAAGTTACTTTATTACTTTTTTTCTTTTTAAACATTATACCTCTCTTTTCTTATCTCTTTATAACTTAAGCTAGGTAGCTCCTTTTTTCACATTGTTTCAGGCATTGAGATCATGATTTTGATATCTAGCCCTCCAAGTACTTTTAGGAACATTTAGGGAATATCTTAAATTTTTCCAGAAGGCATTTGTCAACAATATTCATGAACAGGTCATTGTGGTAAACATGATTCCTTGTTTCACCTTCCTAATTAGAAAGTCAAAACAAGAGGGGCATATAGCTACCACAAATTTCATCACATTCCTTTGTAAGCTCTAGGTGGTTTATTATTTTCACTAATGCATGGTTTTTCAGGTGAATTTACTAATGATTTCTCGTTGGGTTTGCATTGGGGGTTTATTGATATATCCTTTTTCATTTCATTGATTCTTTCTATACTTTAGCTTGCATATGCATTTAGTGTCATGTACCACTAAATTGGGGGCTAAATGTATCATCCTAAATTGTAAGCACCTAATGTGCTCTAAAATTTAATTATTTTTTAGAACCTAGTTTACTATGTTTTCATTATAGATTGTATTACAGATTTATGATTACACTTGGTGGTCCCTAATTCAAATACGGGTCCTCTAAACTTACCCAAATATCCCTATACCTTTTCCTGATTCTCCCTAATGTGTGCAAAATTGAGGCAAGATCTTATTCCTAAGAATCCTCCCCTATTTTCCTCCAATTACAAAATTTATCTCGTTACTGGATCACACATTTCATCAGAATCGGGTGATGCCTCGAATCCCATAATATCTCCCCAAAATTTGCCACCAATCAAAATGTAAACATTTTGAGAGCATGCAGGAAAAGTTTGACTACATCCCGGGGGTGTGCAGTTAAAGTTTGATTCTAATCTAGTGTCAACTATCTTAATTTTGATGTGAGATCACTATAAAAGCTACCATCACACCTCATTCTAAAAACTAGAGGATGAAATCGATACCAAGGTGAAAACCCCAATTTAATAGAAAATCAATTGCAAGGTGGAAGCTTTAAATTAATGAAATCCCTTTAAAGTGTAAATTTCATACAACAATCTCCTTGAAGTCTTCAAGCATTTTCAATCTCTCTTCAATTCTTATCACAGAGTTTCAAAATGATCATGAAAATGGCTAGGAGTAGTTTTTCCTCTTATGGTTGGGTATGATTCCCTTGTATGTTTCAAATCTAATATTTGATACTTCATATTGACATGGTCTCTTGAATTTACATTCTAGGATTCACTATATCAACATAGGGTTCTTGCATCCTAGGCATTTAATTGTGTATCTTATCTCATTTAGAAATCTATACATACTCTAGAGTCATGAGCACAACACATTATCATCTCTCTAACGAATATTCATGGAGGTGGAAATGACCAAAATGGGGAGTATACTAAGGCAAACCACAATAGACACACCTCTTTTCAGATCTACAGGAATACCTTCATCAGATTAATAGTGAAGGAAAAAACCTCATACTAGCATCAACCTCCCTATCTTAGAGATTTACAGGAATAGAGACTCGTGTACATAGTCAAATTTTGAGAGTTTACCTAGGGGTGTATTCAAAGTTCAATTGTACCACTCATCTAACATTTTGCAGATTCAGGTTTAGAGCCCAGGGACCCAGATCTGGAGTTGTACCAGGAAACTAGATTTTGATGATTGTCAGGTTCAGACAGTGATAAATTCAATCCTAGGTGTGTCCATTCATTTTGTGATCTAGTAACAAGATCCACTTAAGGCTCTACTTAAAGCCCTAGTTCTTGCATTGGTATCCTATTCCATTGGGTTATATCAATTGAATCTTGATTTGAGGTATTTTCTTGAGTCTATTCCTATTGAATGGAGGAACCCATGGTGAATGATCTATACATTAACATCGTTCACCATTTTCTACATTATTGTTCTGAACCACTTCACCATATTCATTCAATTTGTTTTTAAATACTCATTTAGTACCAATCACATTCTTATCCATATGTCTAGGAACAAGATGTTAGGATTGAGTAATACTGCGAGGGGGGTAAACTAGTATTACAATACTTTAAATTAAACTTAAACCAATTCCAAATAAACCACATGCTTACAAAAAATGAAAAGAACATAAACAAATAACACATAACTCATAACACCATTATTTTTTGTCAAGGAAACCTGGGCCAAGGGAAAACCCCGGTGGGGATGGTATCCACAAGCATGCACTAAAGTATAGTGTCCATATTAGGAGACCTAGCCCTGTTACAAGCTAAATATTACATAGTAAATTTCCTTGTTAAAGGAATAACAACCATGTTAAAGGTATACAACACCATGTTAGGGGCCAACTAAGCTTACAACTCTTACAACAAAAACTTATGTTACAAAGTGTTTCTAGTAATGAACAAAACAAGCATATGCAATGCTTAGATAGTTCCAGTCAAGGTTCTTCAATGATCTTTTTCATCCTCTATTCTTCCATTCACATATATATATTTTCTTACTCATTCACATACATCATATATATCTTCTCTTTATAAAAAGACTTCATATATATATCTTTTTCATCAACAAGTTGGCTCTCTTTAATTATTACATAGTCGACTCTCAATACAAAATAGACTTAATAATGTAGAGAGAAAATACAAATTCGGTGCTCTTACATAAAAAAATATAGGTTATCCAAATTCATAATCCAACTTAGCTTGTCAGGATTCCACAACATACTCCTTAAATCATCACTACTATTCAACTGCTCTGTTACGTTGTTCTATTGTCGTCACATATCTTCAGATCTCTCTAACTTACTATAATCATCACCAAAACCCAATCAAACTTAGGTGGAGGTCATACATACTCCTTAGTATCTCCCTCATCACCAATTATCATACTCAATATTCGATACCCAAAACAACGCTATCATACTTTGTATTTTTGTTTCTATACTTAGTCATTTTGAATACTCTATCTCCAAAACTGTACTTCGATCCAATCGATCATTATACCAGATATGTTTCCATAAATGAAAACCCATAAGTGTCTCATATCATACAAAAATCATCACTTTCCAACAATCTCTCCCTTTGGTATTGATGGCAACACTTACTTTGGTATTGATGGCAACGCTTAGGGAAAAATGACTAAGTGTCCCAACTCACTGTTCTTCTTTTTCTTTCCTTATATATATATATATATTGTTTTTAGTTTTCTCACTATCAATTTCTTCTAACTCATTTTTCTTCTCTTCTCCCCCTTTGACAACAATGACAAAGGTGCATCCAAAATTTACAAATTTGTAGGATTTCAGTGCTTTCTCGCCAATTTAAGTATTGTATGCCTCCTCTTTCATGATTTGTTGTTCCCAAGCTTTCCAAAGGTGAGGGTTAGTAGCAATGGTTTTACAATGATAGAAATCAAGTACACAAGAACTACTAAAATGAATAACTTGAAACATAACCAATAAAATGTACAAGCAATGAAAGGAAAACAAATGAATGCAAACCCCAAAGTGCTTGAAGCTTCTATTGTCTCTCTCTACTCCTTTCAAAACGCTATCTTTGATGCTTAGTATTGGTGTGGGCAGCATCTATGACTTGAGAAGCGTCGAGAATTTGATACTTGAAATGTGTGCGTGATCACAAGATGACTTGAATGCTAGAACCAAACTGACATAGTAATGGCGCACGAGAGTTTGAAATCCTAGATCCTTCAAATGTTTATGAATGGTTTATTATATAGGAATTGGGGATGAAATAAATGGTTGAGATCAATCCCAGAGATAGGGAGATGAACGGTTGAGATAAAAAAGAACTGGAGAAGCCATCAGTAAACTCCACCTCTTCAATTGGTAAAGAGGAGATAGAGTTTGGTTGACTGAAGAGTTAATTGTGAGTTACCTTTTAGAACTGAAGACGTGGGTGAAGTTACCCATGTGGACTGGAGAGATGGGTGGAGTAGCCCATGTGATCTGATTGGAGTTATCTCTTTGAAGATACATGAATATTTAATTCATTTATTTAATTAAAGTTTTCAACATGTGAGATAATTCAATTCTTTTTTATTTAGAATTGCTTTATTTGATGAAATTAAATTAATTTAATTGGAAGAATTTAAATAGTAAGTTTAAATATTTGAATTTAAACTATAGGAAATTTAATTTAATTAATTAATTATTGGTAATTAATCAATTAAGGTTAATTAATTAAATAAAATTAATTATTTAATTAATTTTTGGATTTTGATTAGATGATTTGGGGAATGAATTTAGATGAAAATAGGTGATTAATTAACGATTAAAAACCATTAATTAATAGATAAAAATTAGTGTTTTTAATGTAAAGTCGTAAACATGTCCATTTTTGGGTGTCTACATTTGCCCCTCTTTGATGCGATGTGACTTGTCAGAGTGTGTCAAAGATTCTTTGATTTTGATCTTGCCCCATCTTAATTAACGATTAAAAAACCATTAATTAATAGATGAAAATTAGTGTTTTTAATATAAAGTCGCAAGCCTGTCCATTTTCGGGTGTCTATAAGTACATCTTGGAAGGTGTCTTCCATGATCTTCACTTTAGTGCTCCATGAATCAATCAACAACTAACTAACATGAATTATTCCATTTAGTGCATAGTATGATGTCTCTACTACTTTTAACTCTGTGGGCATAGAATTTGTTAAGGATTATGCAGTCTTCTCCATATCAGATAAATGAACTTCAAGAATTGATAGCTTAGGAGTGATTAGAATCTTCAACAGACCAAATCTTGTCATGAATCTCCCTTTCTCAATATCCAATACATTCATCTTGTCATAAATCTTTGTTATTTCCCTGTCCATCTCTAATATAGATTGTGATGAGGTATCACAACTATCCATCATTCTATTCAGTGTAGCCCTTTCCTTTGTTAAAATATCTTCAATATTCTAAATATGTATGATAGGATTTATACTATGGCTGTATAGTATTCTTCCATGTGTGACACAACTTCTAGCCTTGGATGTAGCTGCTCTTAGAATTCCCAAGTCCCATGAGATAGACTGGAAAACTTCCTTCAACTTCTTCTCTTGATAACTTTGCTCTACTTCTCTTCAGAAATATTCGCTAAAGACTCATAGTGACTATCAAAGTCATCTAGTGCCAAACTCAAATTTTATGCCTCATCTTTTCCTTGAAATACAATAGGTACTGGGAGAAGTTTGTTCATATTTTGAATTCCCTAGTGAATACCTTAGACTTTTTATCTCCTTTCTACTCATATCTTTCTTTATCTTTAGAGAATGCAATGAAAGATAGTCTCATCAACTCATTAACATCCATGTTGTCAACATCAATACTTAAAGTTTTGTCCATACTTTCCAATAAGAGAGTAGTAGATGTGTCAAGTTCATGTTTTACCTCAACTCTTTTCTCTTTCTCTTTTGTTGCATCTGTCTCACTTCTCTATTCAGAATCAATTTTCTACTCTTCCTCTTTCTGTTCTTCTACTTCATCTGCCACTGAGTTGTCAATGTTTTTTGCAAATGGGTCCTTCTCATCAAGTGAAGTTTCAAGGGTCACAGGAACACCAGAAACATAGAAATCTGGTTGCATGACATCTTTTCTTATCTCCACACTTGCCTCAACTGTCTTAGAACATTCACCAATTCCTATAGGTGTAGGCGTAGTATGTTTAGGAGGTGGAGTGTTCTCAGGAATATCACTCATAAGTATCTGATCTAATTCTTTCTGAGTCCTTAAAAAACTTCTTCCTACTTCCTGCCCATAATTTTTACTTATCTTTCTTTGGTTCTCAATAAGGGTTTGAGTGCATTAAGTATTCTTTCTCTTTCTTGTATTGAAACTAATGGTAATATGTCATCAATAACTTGATTCCTAATAGCCTCATCTTCAATGTGTGCAAGTTGTTTCCTTATTTCTAGTCTACCATATAGTTCACCAGGTATACTTCCCTCTAGCTCTAGTAAATTCTTCTTGAAAACAAGTAAATTATTTACTAGTATGTATTTTTTTATGAATAGAGACCTTTTCAATTAATATATAAAAAGAGTACAATATTCATAAAAGGACCGGGGGATAAAAAATCACCCCACGAAGAGTCACTTGGTAGCATGTCGGAAACAACTATTCACCAAAAGCTTATAAAGCCCTTAGGCTGCAAGAGCAGTAGCAGAAGAGGGAGGATGGTCTTTATCATTAGGAGTGCCCCAATATTTACTAGATTGAATACATACTATTATACCTAGATTTAATAGTATGTGTTCAATCTTCACTTTATCAGATTCCTCATACCTGTCATAGTATTTTCTCACATAAAAAATCTTACCTTGCTCGATAGCTCTCTTCTCCAACATCTTTAAATCAGGCTTCCACACATGTCTGTCACTTGTGGTTTCTTTCTTGATTTTATTATGTTCTCCTTCATCCCTCTATTCCTTAGGAGGTGAATCTGGTTTAGTAGATCTCATGCTTCTCCGAGGTGCTATCTTTACTGCCTCTTCTTGTGATGTCTTCTGTGGTGGTGAAGGGGCGGTTAAATCAATTATTGTAGAAGGTGGAATAGTTACCTACACAATCTATGGAGGTGGAAAGGATATAGTAGAAGTGCTTTCCAATTCAGAAGTTATCTCTGGTATTTTTTTCCTTACATCTCTCATCTCTTCTTTTCTTAAACCTGTCTTAGCTCCATAGTCATCAAAAATGTTAACTACGTTTCTTTTCCTCATGCCTCTGGTCTTATCTTCTCTGCCTTTAGCTTATTTTTCTTCATAGGTGCCCCATATCTCCTTAGATGTATCTACTTATGATGCCAACACATGTTCAATCTACATAGTTAAAAATTCTAAACTAACTTCATAGACCATAGGGTAACACCATTTATTCCTAGGTATAACCCCTAAAACATACATAATCAGTTTATGTACGCCTCTCTCTGGTTTCCCACAGCTTTCCAAGGGCAGGGGTTAGTAGCAAAGGTTCACAAGTGCATGCAAATAAAATACGCAATGACTACTAAACGAATAACAGAAACATGAGCAATAAAATGTACAAACAAGAGAAGGGAAGACAAATGAATGCAAACCCCACGATGCTTGAAGCTTCTATTGTTTCTCTCTACTCCTTCTAAAACGTTGTTTTTGATGCTCAGTATTGGCGGGGCAACGTCTATGACTTGAGAAGCGTCGAGAATTTGACAATTGATATGTGTGTGTGATCGCAAGATAGCTTGAATGTTGACAGAGTAATGGCGCTTTAAGCTTGAAATCCTGGATCCTTCAAATGGTTATGAAGGGTTTATTATATAGGAATTGGTGATGAAATGAACGGTTGAGATCAATCCCAGAGATGGGGAGATGAA